>JARBWK010000016.1:42200050-42465050 GCA_030556195.1 Anolis apletophallus
CTCCCCCTTGGTATTCGCAAGCTCCGAGAGTTGGGAGAGACCCCAGGGGTTGGCCATGGCGTTTTTATTTGTTTCAAAAAAAATTGGTCTGTGATCTGCGCCCCCCTCGGTTTGCACCCCTAGGCCATGGCCTAGGTTGGCCTTATGGGTAATCCGGGCCTGTATAAATATTAAAATAAATAGAGCATCCCTACATTTGGCAGGGAAAGTGGAGTGACCCCCCCCCCCCGCTGGAACCGAGCACAAGCCTCCAAGACGCTAAAGATGGGAAAGCCTATACATACCTAGATCTATGTACAGTTGTCTGTCTAGTCTAGTCAATGTATACTGGCATTGAATGTTTGCCGTATATGTGTTTTGTGATCCGCGAGAAGGACGGAATATAAATACTGTAAATAAACAATCATCGAAATGCAGTTTAACTTTAAATGTGATGGCTCAATGCGATGGGATCTTGGGATTTGTAGCTTAGCAAGGCCCCAATCCTCTTTGGCAGAGAAGGCTAAAGATCTTGTAACACGACAACTCCCAGGATTCCATGCCATTTAAGCCGTGGCTATCAAAGTGGTGTCACACTGCGCTCATTCCACAGTGTAGATCAGGGGCGGGCAACCTACGGCCCGCGGGCCGCATCCGGCCCACCAGCCTATTCTGTCCAGCCCGGGACAGGGCGTCGGGGGCGGGGCCAAGAGGAAGGGGTGCCGCTGCCGCCATCCCAGTGCAGTGGCTTTGGAGTGCCCCAGGCTCTCCACCTCTCTGGCATGGAGATGGAGATGGCCAGTGTGGGAGCGTCAGTGCCGGAGGCGTGGCAGGGAGGAGCCTTTGGCTGACCTCCTGTAGTCCTGGATGAGCTGGCTGAGACATTCTGGGAGCCGTAAGAGTCAGGAAACTACGGTTCCCAGAATGCCTCAGCCAGCTCATCCGGGGCTACAGGAAGTCATCCAAAGGCTCCTCCCCGTCACGCCGCCGGCAGAGACTCCCATGCTGGTCCTCCGCTGCCTCTCCACGCCGGAGGCAGGAGGAGGAGGCGGGGAGCCCGGAGCTGGTGCTGCCTCCACCCTTGGGCCCTCCCTCACTCCACTGACGCGCGACCCTCCATGCAAGAGGGCCAAAGCCCAGGAGCCACCGGAGAAGGCAGGAAGGAACCCCTGCTGCCTTGGTGCAGCCCACGACAGCACCCGCTTTGAGGCAGGACCATGGCAATACGGGGAACGGCTGGGGGCGAGAGCGGGCAGAGGCCTGCCGCCTCCGATCGCCTGCTGCTCTGCTCTCCTCTGCTGCAGCGGCAGTTGGGTCCGCTTTGCCATCCTCTGGGGCTGGGTTCATTGGGCCATTCCATCTTGGTTCGCACCTTGTCTTCTTGGATTTAATTTAATTTAATTTTAGTGGTTTTTATTATTATTTTATAATAATTTTATTATAATAATATAACAATAATATAATATAATGTTATATTATATTATAATTTCAATATATTATAATGTCTCTCTATATATATACTATAATATAATAATTATGATATTAATACTAATAATATATGAATATTTCTTGATATATTAATATGTTAATATTAATGATGTGTAATATATAGTAAATATAGTAAATAAATAAACTATGTAGATTAGAATGTAGTTCAGCCTTTTGGTGCGGCCCTCCATAATATTTTTTGGCTCTCATGTGGCCCCTTGGAAAAAATAATTGCCCACCCCTGGTATAGATGCACCCTAGGATGCTGATCCACCTCCACCATGCTGGTTTGGGATGATGGGAGCTGTAGTCAGCCACGTCGGAGGATCCTGGATTAGGACAGGTTGTTCCAGCTCTATGTGCAGCAGATAGATTGCCTTTTTTCTCCTTCCTGGACTGGATAATTAACATATCCCTTCTAGATTAATGTTGCCGGCCCAGGGCTCCCTCGGCTCCACTTAGGGTGATGGAGCTGAAGTTTCAGTGCAGCATGTACTGCTGATGCCACCTCTCTGCCAGACTCCTGTGCAGGGCGCTGGATGAGGCCCAAAACACATTGCCGCTTGTTTAATTACAGCATCGTGCAACGAGGAAGACTTGCGTGTGGCTGCAAGTCGCCTGATGGCCAACCAGTGGATTTCAAAGGGTTCTCTTAGGCTAGGGATCCTCAGAGGCGGTTTTCCCAGTTCCTTCCTCCGAAATAGAGCCTCTAGAACAGGGGTGGGCAATTATTTTTTCCAAGGGGCCACACGAGAGCCAAATAAATATTATGGAGGGCCGCACCTAAAGGCAGAACTGCAGTCTAAGCTACATTATTTATTTATTTATTTATTTGCTAGATTTACTGTATTTACTATATATTACACCATTAATATTAACATATTAATATATCAAGAAATATTCATATATTATTAGTACGAATATCATGATTATTATATTATAGTATATATATAGACATAATATATTGAAATTATAATATAATATAATATTATTTATTATATTATTATTATAAAATAATTATAAAATAATAATAATAAAAACCACTAAAATAAAATGAAATGAAATTCAAGAAGACAATGGACCCAGCCCAGAGGATGACAAAGCGGACCTATCCGCCGCCGCCGCCACCGCCGCCACAGCAGAGCAGAGCAGAGCAGAGGACGATCGGAGGCTGCAGTCCTCCACCCGCTCTCACCCCCAACCGTTCTGTCAGAGGCGTTCTTGATTGGCAGATCGCCCTGTCATGGAGTGCCTGCCATCCTGGCTTTGGAGTGCCTGCCATCCGGGGAGGCGATCCAAGCCTGCAGCGGGAGCAGTCGGAGATCTGCGGCGGCTGATTGCCCAGGCAAACCCGAAGACGCTCAAGTCTTATGGGTCACCACGGCAAACAGCCCTCGCAGGCCGCCGACTGCTCCCGCTGCAGGACCGGATCGTCTCCCGGGATGGCAGGCACTCCAAAGCCGCCGCTCCTCCAATCGTTCTCCGGAACAGCGGGCAGTCTGCTGACACAGGCCACACACCCCGTGATGGGATGGCGGCAGCGGCAGCCCTTCCTCTTGCAGAAATGGCCCCGCCCCGGCGCTCTTCTCCCCGGGCCGGTCAGAATTGCCGGCGGGCCGCATCCGGCCCGCGGGCCGTGAGATGCCCAGGTCTGCTCTAGGATTAGGATTCATGGGCAGACTCCCATCCAGTGCTGAAACTGCTTATATTCAGACATCAGGTGCTATCTGGGGCCATTTTTTGTATTGCGTTTAGCTTGTACTGTTTTTTATATTATGTCCCATTACTGAAGAGAAAGGCAGGGTTTAAAGCAGCCATGGTCAAACTTGGGCCCTCCAGGTGCTTTGGACTTCAACTCCCACAGTTCCTAACAGCCTTCCAGCTGAAATTGTGAGTGTTGAAGTCAGGCCCGGATTAACCCCTTTTGGCGCCCTAGGCCACACTTTCGAATTACGCCCCCAAACCACACTCTACCGCAAACCCCCCATATTCCTTCTTTATGCCTGCCTCTCCTCTCTCACCGAAGGGCGGGATGCCTCCCAAGTGGTGCACGCGGGCCCGGCTCCCACCTTCGGTGCAGCAGTTGCCCATGATGCTGAGGGTGAGGTCGAGGTGCAGCGGCGCCGGCCAGGACCCTCAGCAGCGGCACCAGCCCCCCACGCTCCCAGAAGCGGGCGATGCTGCTAGCCTCTTTGATGTGCTGTGTGCGGAGGGTCAGCAAGGCCTCGCCCAGGCCCGGCTCGGCGCCCTTGTGCAGCTGGGCCAGGCAGGAGCCCAGGAAGCCCCTCCCAGGCCCCTTCCCAGCCCCTGGGCCTTTCGGAGCTGGCACCCAGGAACATTGGAGAAGGAGGCAGAGGCGCTTGCGCCCTCCTGCTGCATGCGCATGCCCAGCAGCGGCCCCGTGGGCAGGCCTTCCCTTCCTTCCTCCTCCTCCTCGCACCCTCCTTCCTTGACAAGGGGGCGGGGGCGATGGCGAGGGGGGGCGCCATTCCCTCCTCCCCCGCCCACCCTCGAGAGAGAGAGAGAGAGTCATCATGCCGCATGTTGCGGTTTTGTTTCAATTTGTTTTAGTCCGTTAATTGCGCCCCCCTCGGCTTGCGCCCCTAGGCCATGGCCTAGCGTGGCCTTATGGGTAATCTGGGCCTGGTTGAAGTCCAAAATACCTGGAGAGCCCAAGTTTGCCCATACCTGATCTAAAGGAAGCGAATAAACAAATAACAAGCATCCGAAACCCTAAGGCAGTGGTAGGGAACCTATAAGCTTGGGAGCCAGATGTGGCTCTTTCATGATTGCATCTAGCAAGTTTGGTTCAATTCCATTGTTGCAAGAGTTCAGGATGCTATTTGATTGTGTGTTAACTATAAATCCCAGAAACCGTAACTCCCATATGTGTCTTTCTGCCATTCCTGCCAGGACATCTATGTTGTGTTCATCGAAACAGGTCCAGGTTTCACACTGAGTGTATAAATACATTTTAAAACATATTAACTACATGTATTACTGTGCTAGAGTGCCTTTTTGTGTCATTTTGGTTGGTGTTGTGCCCCAGGATTTTGCAAATGTAAAAAATGTGCCGCGGCTCAAAAAAGGTTGAAAAACACTGGTCTATCCAATGCAATGTTCTGAAGCAGCAGCCCAAATAGCCACACTGAATCTAAAGTTGACCAAAAATTGATTCTTAGCCCTTTTGGTACTCAAGTTGGAGAGTGGTCCCTGGTCAAGTGGTCAAGAAATGGTTGGGAACCACTGGTGTAGATGCACCCAATGAGGGAGATTTCTGCTGTCTTTAGTACAAAATCTCTGTTGTCAAAAGGTGAGGGGACTTTAAACCTGCTTCAGGGATCAACCCATCCTGGCAGAAGTCCCCCACTTACAGATAGCAAGCATTCTCCAGCTCTTCCCTTGAAGGTTCAAAGGAAGCTTTGTCCAAACAAGCTTGTATAGGCAAACATTGAGACTGAACAAAGTCCAGTTACGTCCAGCCCAGAATGGCTTCTTTACTCTGGAGGCTTGGCTCTTATTTAAATGTGAAGATGCTTGGCTGTGTTTGGAGGCCATGATAAGCCCAAGGAGGACAGCCTTTGGGGGTTGGGAGACCACTTTTTGCTCCTCCGGTTTGCAAGTGGGAGGGTTTGGAGATGCTTCACTTTCATTGGGATCCTGTGCCTTCTAACAATAATTGATACTATTTGAGAGCTTAAGGGAGAAGGCATATATTATTTATTTATTATTTCGACTTATATACCACCCTCCCCAAAGAGGCTCGGGGTGGTTCACAGCAATGAACAACAAAACACAACATACTTGAAAATATAATAAAAATAGATTAAGACCAGAGTCGAGATTACAGCTTAGAGATTGAATGCCTGTCGGAACAGGTTGGTCGTACAGGCCCTCCGAAAAAGCCTGTAGGTCAGTTATTGCTGGTGCCTCCTCCGGGAGGGCGTTCCAAAGGGTAGGCACTGCTACAGAAAAAGTGTGCTGCCGCGTCGATGACAAGCGGCAAATCTTAAGTGATGGAACCTGCAGTAGGTTATGATCCATGGACCATAGTGGTCTCTGGGGAACGTGCAGGGAAAGGCGGTCCTTCAGGTACACTGGCCCCAGGCCATGCAAGGCCTTAAAGGTTAGCACCAGCACTTTGAAGGCAATCCGGTGCTCGATAGGGAGCCAGTGCAAGCGCTGGAGGACTGGTGTGATGTGGCACGATAGTGTCACTTCAGCCAGCAGTCGAGCCGCAGCGTTTTGCACCATCTTCAGTTTCCGGATTACAGACAGAGGAAGGCCAATGAAAAGGGCGTTACAGTAGTCCAGTCTCAAGATGACCGTGGCCTGGATTACCATGGCCAGGTCGCTACCAGAAAGGTAGGATGCCAGCCGCCTTGCCTGGCGTAGATGGAAAAACGCTGCTCTGCTCACGGTGGAGACCTGAGCCTCCATCGTCAGCAGAGGGTCCAGTTGGACCCCCAGGCTTTTAATCAGAGGCACCGGGCTAACCACTTTGCCGTCCATTATTGGCAGCTGGAGCTTGCCCCCCCCCCCAGGGCGACCCAACCACAAGACCTCCGTCTTCGACGGGTTCACCTTCAACCTGCTGGCCCATAGCCACCCAGTCACGGCTTCCAGGCACAGATGGAAATAATCGGGTACAGAGTCCGGCAGCCTTCCGTCCTCAGCACCAGCTGGGTGTCATTAGCGTACTGATGACACTCCAGACCGAAACTATGCACCAGTTGGGCAAATGGACACATATAGGTGTTAAATAATAGAGGGGAGTGGATAGCCCCTTGGGGGACCCCACAGGGGGACCCTTTCCGAGACCATCCCTCCCCTCTCCACCCGTTGTCCCCGATCTTGGAGAAAGGAGGCCACCCATTTGAGGGCGGACCCCCTCACTCCCGTCATGGCTAAACGGTGGATCAATAGAGAATGGTCAACTGTGTCCAATGCTGCCGTGAGGTCCAATAACTCGAGCAGCGCTGACCCACCTTGGTCCAACTGGCAGCGCAGCTGGTCTGTGATGGAGACCAGCACAGTCTCTGTCCCGTGCCCCAAGCGGAAGCCGGACTGGAAGGGATCTAATCCGGCTGAATTGTCCAAGAACCGCTGCAGCTGTCCCGTTGTTGCCCTCTCAATACCCTTGCCCAGAAACGGTAGGTTCGAAAGTGGGCGGTAATTGGAGGGGTCCGGGCCATCTAGACCCGGTTTCTTCAGCAGCGGGCTTACCATTGCCTCTTTTAAAATCTCTGGAAAAACTCCTGCTCAAGGGAGCCGTTTACTATATTCAACAGAGGTCCATATACAGCCTTTGGCTCATAGGATCCTCACCCTGTAACAACCTATGACTTATTGCGATGGGAATATATATCACCTGGGTTATTATGTTCCTTACTCTTCTCCTTTCCTGTGATTGTAAGGAGAAGATGCAGAACTTTCACTTCCAAATTCACTTAATCCCAGGTTAGCATTTTGGCTTGAAGTTGGTTTGTGTCAAGCAAAGCACAATTGAGACGAATCATGGTTTATGAAATCTGGACAAGACAGCAAGCTAAAGTTAGTAAAAACAATGGAATTGAACGCACTCCTACAGTTCACCACAGTTCAAAAGCGGCTCTCTTCCTTTGCTCGGCCTTCCTTGTGGTCCAGCTCTCACATCCATAGGTAGCTACTAGGCATGAGAAAAAAGTTATGAAAATCAAAAGAATTCGTAAGTGATTCGTATGTAATGGGACTTTTGAGCTTTTACAGATCGCAAGGCCAATCCCGGAAGTGGACTTTCTTTTTCGAACCCCCTGGGTCCAAAATTTCGTTAGAATTCTAAATATTTCGGAAGGCTCCCTATTACCCCTTCCAAAATCCAAAATCCAAAATCCCAGACATTACTCACAGTCAGATGGGGCCTTTCCATGCTCGAGGCCTACTTTAACTGAAAGGCCTTCCTCCAGGAAGAGAAAACCAGCCAGAACCATAGAGAGATCGAAACCGGAAGTCCTAGGGCGGCTGGGGACTCAGGAAAAAAAGCACTTTAAACTGCAGGGAAAGGAGCCTGGAAAGGGCTGCCGTGGCGGGTGGCCCCTTCCCGCTAAGAAATAACCCAACCCAGGGTTGGAGTCGAAACTATCTTAGCAAGGAAATGGCTGCCGTGCGTGCGGCCCCTTACCTGCTAAGATATAAGCCGACCCAGGCTTGGGTCAGCTTATATCTTAGCGGGGAAAGGGCTGCCGTGTGAGCGGCCCCTTTCTGCTAAGATATAAGCCGACCCAGGCTTGGGTCGGCTTATATCTTAGCGGGGAAAGGGCTGCCGTGCGGGCGGCCCCTTTCCTGCTAAGATATAAGCCGACCCAGGCTTGGGTCAGCTTATATCATAGCGGGGAAAGGGCTGCCGTGCGAGCGGCCCATTTCCTGCTAAGATATAAGTCGACCCAGGCTTGGGTCGACATATCTTAGCGGGAAAAGGGCTGCCGTGCGAGCGGCCCCTTTCCTGCTAAGATATAAGCCGACCCAGGCTTGGGTCGGCTTATCTTAGCGGGAAAGGGCTGCCGTGTGTGCGGCCCCTTTCCCTCTAAGAAATAACCCGACCCAGGCCTGGGAAACAGGAGGAAACTCGGCCCGGGCTGCTTCCAAAGCGCTTTGGAAGCAGTTCGAAGCCTTGATTCGGAGGAATTTCCTCCTGTTTCCCAGGCTGTCTCTCAGAAGCGGAGGGAGAGCCTGGAGAACAGGAGGAAATTCCTCCGATTGGGAACTTGCAGGGGTTAAGGGAGGCATCGATGCCACCCTTTGCTCCTGTGAGGTCCCAATCCAACCCGTGTTCCCCTTAATACGGGTTGGATTCTGACCTGGCAGGGGGAAGGGAGACATTGATGCCACCTTTCCCCCTGCGAGCTCACAATCAACCCGTGTTAAGGGGAACACAGGTTGGATTGGGCTTCAGTCAGCTGATATCTTAGCCAAGAAGAGGCTGGCAGCGGCCAGTGTCTTCATGGCTAAGATATAAGCCAACCCAGGCTTGGGTCGGGCTATTTCTTAGCGGGGAAGGGGCCGCCCGCACGGCAGCCCTTTCCCGCTAAGATATGTCGACAAGCCTGGGTCGGGGTATATCTTAGCAGGAAAGGGGCGTGCGGGCGGCCCCTTTCTGCTAAGATATAACCCGACCCAGGCCAGTTGGACAGCCCTGTTCTAGTTTACCAAGAGCACGTTCCTCATACCCTCCAGGTCACTATCACCCTTACTACATTCTTACTATTAGAATTTATTATTTAATTCTAATAAATGCTCTGGAGAAGCAAGCCTTGACTATTTTATTTAATAATAATAATAATAATACTAATAATAATAATAATATATTAATGCTTTATATCTCCCTGCAAGGAAACCAAGGGAAATGTTGCCCCTTGATTTGCCTGTGCTTAAAACAGTGTCAGTCCTGTTTCCCTGCTTCTCAGACTTTAGAACCAATTTAGAATTTTGTTAGTAATTACGTTACATTTTAGAACTTCTTGGAAATTTTTTTTGTAAGTCTTTCTATTACTAATCAAAAAATCCCCCCCATTTGATTTTAGAATCGCCATTTTTGGGTTCTAAACCATGCCTAGTAGCTACGGATGCTACGGATCTATAGGTTGCTGAATGCTGATGGAGTTTGGGGAGGACAGACCTTGACATTTGGGAGTTCTAGTTGCTGGGTTTTATAGTTCACCCACAACCAAAGAGCATTTTAAAATGCCAGGAGACAATGCTTTTAGAACATGGCCATACAGCCTGAAAAACCTACAACAACCCAGTGATTCCGGCCATGAGAGCTGTACCCGGCACGCGTTGCTGTGCCCTATTTAGGAGATGCGAGAAAGTCTGAGTATGTAAGGGTTGGAATTGATGTTACTTATGGTCTTGGTGGGGTCATGGCTGTGTCGTTGTGGGTTGTTCTGGTGGGTGGGATGTTGAAGTCCTGGAGAGTTGTCGGTGTGTGGTGTTCCTGGCGTTCTGCAGAGCTTGTGGATATACAATTTTTTTGTCTTTCCGTCTGCTGTGTTGATGGAAAGCAGGGTTGTCCAACCGCCGGCCCTGCAGGTGTGTTGGACTTCAACTCCCAGAAATCCTAGCCAGTTTACCAGCTGTTAGGATTTCTGGGACTTGAAGTCCAAAACACCTGCAGGGCCAGCAGTTGGACAGCCCTGATAGAGGTTCTGTGGTTTCCCAACTCTGGATTTGAAGAAAGAAACTGTGTTTCTGTTCTGGCGTTTGTTCTGCCCTTTTTTGTGTGATGTATGTAGCGTTGTGAGTGTGTCGTCCAATGCTGTTCTTTTTAGGAGGCATGGCTTGTCTTTTGGGTCAGCTTATGCCTGTGTGGAAGGAAGGAATGGCAGGCAAATGGGTTGAGCAGTAGATGCAAGGTTGTGTTATGTGCGTGTTGTGTTGTGTGTAGGTATTACTTTTTGGTGAGTTAGTGGGTGTGTGGTGGAATTGTGGGTGGTAGTATGTTGTGGAATGCTTGTGTGGGTGGGGTGTTTTGGGTGTTTGTGTGTGTTTGTAGAGTATCAGTGCAGTGTTGTGTTGTGTTGTGGTTGGGGTATAGGTGGAATTGGTTTTTGTTTGTGGTGGTGGTAGGTGTTGTGTGTGCGGGGTCCCGTAAGGTTGGTTCTAACGTTCCCTCTCTTCCTTGTCTTCTCCCAGCAAAATATCTCCCAGTAGGAAAGGAGGAAGGAAAAAGAAATGGAATGGGAGGATGGAAGGAAAAAGGGAATGAAGGGTGGGTGGAAGGGAATGGATGGAGGGAAGGGAGGGAGGAAACAGAGAAGGAAGGAAGGAAGGAAGGAAGGAGAGAAGGAGAGGGCAGGAAGAAGTGAGGGATGGAGGGACAGAAGGCCCAAAGGAAGGAGAGAGGGAGGAGGGAGGGTGGTAAGGAAGGAAAGGAAGGAGAAAAGAAAGAGAGAAGGAAGGAAGGAAGGAAGGGAGGGTGGAAGGGAATGGAGGGAGAGAGGAAAGAGAGAAGGAAGAAAAGACAAACAGGAAGGATGGAGGAAAGAGGGAAGTAAGGAAGGGCAAAAGGGTGGAAGGGAGGGAGAAAGATTGAGGTAGAAAGGGGGGAGGGAATGAAGAAGGAAAGAAGGAAGGAAGGAAGAGAAGGGTGGAAGGAAGGGAGGGAGGGTGGAAGGGAATGGAGAGAAGGAGGAAAGGGAGAAGGAAGGAAAGACAAAAGGGAAAGAAGAACAAAAGGGTGGAAGGGAAGGAGGAAGGGAGGGAGAAAGATTGGGGTATAAAGGGGGAGGGAAGGAGAAAGGAAAGAGAGACAGAAGGAAGAGGAAGAGAGGGGTGGAAGGAAGGAAGGGAAGATGGAAGGGAATGGAGGGAGGAAAGAGAGAAGAAAGGAATGTCAAAAGGGAAGGATGGAGGAAAGAGGGAAGGAAGGAAGGACAAAAGGGTGGAAGGGATGGTGGAAGGGAGGGAGAAAGATTGAGGTAAAAAGGGGGAGGGAAGGAGGAAGGAAAGAGAGAAGGAAGGAGAGAAAGAGAGAGGGGACAGGAAGAAGTGAGAGAGGGACGGAAGGCCAAAAGGATAGAAGGGAAGGAAGGAGGGAGGGAGAAAGAGGGTGGTAAGGAAGGAAGGGAAGGAGAAAGGAAAGAGAGAAGGAAAGAAGGAAGAAAGGAAGGAAGAGAAGAATGGATGGAAGGAAGGGAGGGTGGAAGGGAATGGAGGGAGAGAGGAAAGAGAGAAGGAAGAAAAGACAAAAGGGAAGGATGGAGGAAAGAGGGAAGGAAGGAAGGACAAAAGGGTGGAAGGGAAGGAGGAAGGGAGGGATAAAGAGGGAGGTAGAAGGGGGAGGGAATGAGGAAGGAAAGAGAAGGAAGAAAAAAAAGAGGGAAGGAGGAAAGAGGGAAGGAAGGATGAAAGAGTGGAAGTGAAGGGAGAAGAGAGGGAGAAAGAGGGAGGTGAGGAAGGGAGGGAGTGAAGGAGAAAGGAAAGAGAGAAGGAAAGAAGGACAGGATGGTGTGAGAGAGGAAGGCCTGAGAAAAGAGCCCAACGGGGGCCTGATCTGCCACCTGGGCCTGGGTTTGCCCATACCCGCTCTAGGGTCAGCTTCTGTTGGGAGTTGGCCATAGGATTGTATTGGGGGACCTAGATATTCCTGGATAAATGTTCTCTCAGGTTAAACCTAGTTTTTCTTCATAAGATGTCCTTTGTTTTGGACGGGAAACACCCTAAACTCCCCATTCCTTATGTTCTATACCAGGCCTGTCCAACTTCTACCAGCACACGGGCCGGAATTCCACTAAGTGATCACCTGGGGGGCCGCAGCTGGGGGCGGGGCCGCTCGTGGGGGGCGGAGCCGCACCTGACGCCACTACGCCTGACGCCACCACGCCTGACGTCCTGCGTGGCCCGCTCCTTTTCGGCGAGGGACGCCGCGCATGCGCGCCAGGGCACGCTTGATGACGCCGGCGTGGCACCAGGTTCCTTCCACCTCTTCCTCCTCAGTGGTGAGGAGGAAGAGGTGGAAGGAAGCCGGCGCCACGCCAGTGTCCCTTTTTGGCGAGGCTTGGTGACGTCAGCAAGCCTCGCCAAAAAGGGGCGGGTCGCGAGTGTCCCCCCCCCCGTGAGCGATTTTTTTCAATTTTTTTAAAAAAAGATATTTTTAAAATAATTATTATTTTGAAGGAGGGGGCCGCAGCCAAGGGGCTGGCGGGCCATGTGCGGCCCGCGGGCTGCCTGTTGGACAGCCCAGTTCTATACCTTGAGAAAGATGTTCCATGTGTGTTAATTTTGGCCACAGCATCCTGTTTCTGCGTCTACTTTGCTAAGCAAGACTTGTACGTTCCCTCCTTAAACGGACCTCATTTTGATCTGTTCTGCAAAAAGCCCATAATATCTCTACATATCCAGCTGTTATGCAAGCAATGTAGCATATTCTCACCCTTAATAAGCTTATTTACATCACGCAATGCTGCGATCCAGCGCTTCTAGTTTGTGCTTTCCCTCTCCCTCGATGCCAAACTTTGATCAGACTCAGAACTTTGGAGGGTGTGCGCACGTTGGGGGGGGGGGGGCGGCGGCGCCGGCACACACCATTGTTTGGAAAGGAGATCAAATTGTATGGGATGTGAAGGGCAAGAAACGTACTTAGGTGTTGCGTTGCCTCTTTCTCCTCTAAGTTCATGGGATCCGGGAGATGAAATTACATCTTTCCCAAGACACTGAGAGGGCAAGCCTTTTGTGTAAGCGCACAGGTAGCAGGCCATCCGTTGATTGAATTGTGTACGTATTCTTTAAGGAGGGAGGTTATCGAAAAAAAGTGGGTGAGAAAAGAAAGCAAAGCTGTTGTTGTTGTTGTTATTATTATAGAGAGACTCAAGGCAGCTAACAACAGACATAATACAAATTAAAACAATGTCATAGATCAGTGTTTCCCAACCTTTTTTGAGCCGCGGCACACTTTTAACATTAAAAAAATCCGGGGGCACACCACCAACCAAAATGACACAAAATGACACTCGAACACTGTAAACAACGGCTGGGGGATGGTGGCCTGCTGGGAGCAGCTGCTGGGAGTGCCAAAGTCGGGAGAGGGGGCGGAGCCATGCCGTGTCATACCCTGCCCCCTCCCCCTGGCTTCAGCTCTCCCAGCAGCTGCTCCAGCCTTGAGGGGGCAGTGCCAAGCCAGCGGTGGCAGAGACAGCACAATGCTGGCTTGGCACTGTCCCCTCAAGGCTGGAGCAGCTGCTGGGAGTGCCAAAGTTGGGAGAGGGGCGGAGCCATGCCGTGTCATACCCTGCCCCTCCCCGGCTTCAGCTCTCCCAGCAGCTGCTCCAGCCTTGAGGGGGCAGTGCCAAGCCAGCGGTGGCAGAGACAGCACAATGCTGGCTTGGCACTGTCCCCTCAAGGCTGGAGCAGCTGCTGGGAGTGCCAAAGCCGGGAGATGGGGCGGAGCCAGGTTGCACCATGCCCCACCTTCCCCCGGCCTCAGCTCTCCCAGCAGCTGCTCCAGCCTTGAGGGGGCAGTGCCAAGCCAGCGGTGGCAGAGACAGCACAATGCTGGCTTGGCACTGTCCCCTCAAGGCTGGAGCAGCTGCTGGCAGTGCCAAAGCCGGGAGAGGGGGCGGAGCCAGGTTGCACCATGCCCCACCCCATCCCCCCAGATTCAGCTCTCCCACAGAGGAGGAGGAGGAGCGGTGGACGGGCTTCAGTGGGCGGGGCTCCTCCTCCGTGCGGCTTCAGTGAGCGAGGGGCGAGAGTCATGGCGGGAGTCATGGCGGATGGAAGGCTGGCTGGGGAACGGCTGGAGGAGGCGGCGCCCCGGCCCCTTCTTCTTTTTCTTTGCCGCCGCCCGGCCCTTCCTCCTCCTCCCCCAAGCAGCAGGAGTTCGGCGGGCGGAGGGGGAAGAAAGGGGGGCAGAGAGCTTTTCTCGCGGCATAGTGTGCTGCATCGCAGCGGTTGGGAAACACTGTCATAGAGTCATAGAATCATAGAGTTGTAAGAGACCTCATGGGCCATCCAGTCCAACCTCCTGCCAAGAAGCAGGACAATCGCATTCAAATCACCCCCAACAGATAGGCATCCAACCTCTGTTTAAAAACCTCCAAAGGAGGAGCTTCCACCATACTCCAGGGCAGAGAGTTCCACTGCTGAACAGTTCTCACAGTCAGGAAGTTCTTCCTAATGTTCAGGTGGAATCACCTTTCTTGTAGTTTGAAGCCATTGTTCCACATCCTAGTCTCCAGAGCAGCAGAAAGCAAACTTCCGTCCTTTCCCCTATGACTTCCCCTCATATATTGATACAACTAAAATTCATGCACCAACTGCGACCATACCTCGTGAAGGCTGGCTTGACCATGGTGGTCCGTGCCGTAGTTACCTCTAGATTGGACTACTGTAATTGCACCCTACGTGGGGCTACCCTTGAAGTTGGCCCGGAAATTACAACGCTCGGCAGCCAGATTAATAACTGGGGCGAATTACAGGGAGTGGTCAACCCCGGTGTTTAAGGGGCTCCACTGGCTGCTGTTCATTTTCCGGTCCCAATTCAAGGTGCAGGTTATCACCTACAAAGCCCTAAATGGTTTGGGACCCGCCTACCTTCATGACCGTATCTCTCTCCATGAACCAGCCCGGGCTCTCCAATCTTCAGGGGGAGGCTCTCCTTTTGCCCCTGCCATTATCACAGGCCTGTCTTGTGGGTACAAGAGGAGTCCCACCCCAGCGAGTCTCCCCAGAAGGATACCATGATTGATGGTATTGAAAGCTGCTGATATATCTAAGACAGGGGTGCCCACACTTTTTCAGCACGCGAGCTACTTATAATAAAACCAAGTCAGAAAGATCTACCTACCTCCTCAAGGCTGGAGAGGGAGGGGTGGGGCTTGGTGCGGCCTGGCTCCGCCCCTCTGGCTTTCCTGCTCTAGCAGCAGCTCCAGGCTTGAGAATGGCAGTGCCACGCCAGCCTTATGCTAGCTATGTCACCACTGGCTTGGCACGGCCATCGTCAAGCCTGGAGAAGCTGCTGGTAGAGCTGAAGCTAGAGGGGGGCAGAGCCAGGCTGCGCCAAGCCCCTCCCTCCCCCTCTGGCTTTGAGCTCCCAGCAGCTTCTCCAGGCTTGAGGGTGGCAATGCCAAGCCAGTGGTGACATAGCTAGCACAAGGCTGGCTTGGCACTGCCATCCTCAAGCCTGGAGAAGCTGCTGGCAGAGAGGAAGCCAGAGGGGGGCGGAGCCAGGCCATGCCAAGCCCCCCCTCCCTCTGGCATTGGGCTCCAGCAGCTTCTCCAGGCTTGAGGGTGGCAATGCCAAGCCAGTGGTGACATAGCTAGCACAAGGCTGGCTTGGCACTGCCATCCTCAAGCCTGGAGAAGCTGCTGGTAGAGCTGAAGCTAGAGGGGCGGAGCCAGGCTGCACCAAGCCCCGCCCCCTCACCTCTGACTTTGGAGCTCCCAGCAGCTTCTCCAGGCTTGAGGAGGGCAATGCCAAGCCAGTGGTGGCCTAGCTAGCACAAGGCTGGCTTGGCATTGCCATCCTCAAGCCTGGAGAAGCTGCTGGGAGTGCCGAAGCCGGGTGAAGGGACGGGGCTTGGCGCGGCCTGGCTCCACCCCCCTCTGAGAAGCGCCCCATCCGGCTGGGATCGACCTCCTTCAGTCCCGGGATCGACTGGTCGATTGCGATCGACTTCCTGGGCAGCCCTGATCTAAGAGAATGAGCAGGGTCACACTCCCCCCTGTCCAGTTCCCTGCGGAGGTCAGTCACCAAGGTGACCAAAGCCGTCTCAGTACTGTGCCCAGGCCTGAAGCCAGACTGCGAACGATCCAGAAAATCGGTGTCATTGAGGAATCCCCGAAGCTGCAAGGCACCTGCTCCATAAACCTTTACCTTTACTTTATGGTGGACCTACCACAGGTCTTTTGGGTCTGAGAGAGTGTGACTCACCCAAACTCATCTGGTGCATTTCCATGTCCAAACAGAGGACCCAACTCTGGTCTCAAGAGTTGTTGTCCAATTCTAAAACTGCAGTACAGTTATCCCCGGGGGCGGTCCTACCGTTAGGCAAAGGATGCTGCTGCGTGGGGCGCCAGCCGCGCCATCTGGGCAATGGGCACGTTCCCCCGCCCGCCAGACAGCGTCACGTTAGGAAAGGAGCCCAACTAAGAGGGCCTTTCCTGCAACACAAAGCTGCCCCCTCAGTCTCGTGAGGCCATAGGTCCTTGAGGGGAGAGTGACAGCCCCCACCCCCACCCCGCTCCCACGCGACATATGCGAGTCTGTTGCTGTGTGTTATTAAGACCCGAAAGGGAGCCATTTTGGAAATGAAAGGGGGGAGAAAAAAAAGAGCGACTTCTTGAAAATAGGGTTCGGGGCGGCGGCGGGCATAAAAAAGGAAGGGGAGGTGGGAGTGCGTGGCGCATCCGTGGCGTGTGCGCCTGGCAGCCAATGGGAAGCTTCGGAGTGCTGGGTTTGGGGAGGAGGAGGAGGAGGAAGCTTGACAAGGAGCAAAAAGAGGAGGCAGCATCAGGCGCCTTCTCAGAGCGCGCCTGCGTCGCGAGACAAGGCCTGAGTCACGGGCTCGCTCAGGTGGTCTATTTCGGGGCAGGTCAAGGTCAGGATGCTGGAGGTCGAGGAGGCTTCTGGCTGATGACGTCAGCCAGAAGCCGGCGGGAGATCGCCCTCGCCGGCTCTCTCTAAGGCCTGACCTCGGCCAATGGAAACACGCGGAGGCGGCGGGATGAAAGGCTCGAGCGGGGGAGGGAGGGGGGCTCGTCCGCTTTGCTGCCCAAAATAATGTTTAGGGGGCAAAATAATGTTCGCTTACCATTTAAAATTACCTTAGACCGCCCCTGGTTATCTCTCCACATTTATGGTTTTGGCTGCTGTGAATTTGATTAAGAATGTCTTCTCTAGGATTCTGTAGGTCCTGCAGTGCAATTCTATGGTCAGCTTCCAATGCAAATCCCTAGAGCGGCGTCTTCTCATATGACAATTGTTTGTTGGTCTTTCCCTTTCACAAGGGACCCTGTGCCCCTAACCTCAGGAAAAGACCACTTCCCTCTATCTATGGGGGGGCCCAATCTTGAACACAAGGTCCAGTTTCTTTACAGAGGTAATGTTTCCTCCGTATCAGGTTGCCCTTTGGATTAGCATTTTAAACTACACTTTGCGGGGAGAGTTTGGGTCATGATGTAACCCAAGGCAAGGTGGGCTAAGCAGCAACGAGAACACGAAGGGGATGTAATTCCATAGCCTTTGTGGATGGGCAGAAGAAATGGGAAACCTCCTGGCCTGCCTTTGTGTTGCCAACATGGCAGGACCAGATCCCCTTTCCTCCCAGCAGCCAGGAGGCTGTTTCGCTTCTCCGCAACCAGAATTATCCAGAAACACTCCCAACAAATGATTATATTAATAATTGCTAAATGCCAAGGGGCCGCTCAGACACACAGGGTTGTTGCATCTTTACGTTGTGGACTATGTAGTAGAGCTTGGTAATTGTACTTTTTGGACCACAACTCCCAATATTTATTTATTTATTTATTTATTATTTTTTGATTGATATACCACCCTTCCCAAAAAGGCTCGGGGTGGTTCACAACAATGAATATTTATTTATTTATTTATTCGATTTGGTAGACCGCTCTCTCTGGAGCCCAGAGCGGTTTACAGTATAAAACCAGTAAAAGCACCAATAAAACAGATAAAACAACATATACCCAATTAACCCCGCTCCCAACAATAAAACCCTGGCAAGCGGCAATATACAGGTGGCGAGACATGGCAGGATGGCATGTTGGCAAGCTATAGGAGGCATCAGTCGAAGCCAAATGCCTGCCTAAACAACCAAGTCTTTACAGACTTGCGGAATGCCATCAAGCCCCGCAATGCTCGTGTCTCCTCCGGCAGAGAGTTCCAGAGGCTCGGAGCGGCCATTGTGAATGCCCTCTGCCGCGTGCTCGACAGTCTGCAGATCTTAATGCTAGGCACCTCCAGTAGATTAAGCCCCTCTGAACGCAGTGATCTTCTGGGCTTGTATGGGGTAAGCCGCTCCTTCAGGTACACTGGCCCCAAACCATGTAAGGCCTTGAAAGTTAGAACTAACACCTTGAAGGAGACCCGGAATTCGATAGGAAGCCAGTGCAGTGCGCGCAGGAGTGGGGTCACATGTGCAGATCTTGGGGCTCCTGAGAGCAGGCGTGCTGCTGCGTTCTGCACTAGCTTAAGTTTCCGGATCGCCGACAAGGGTAGGCCAATGTACAGCGCATTACAGTAATCGAGCCTCGAGATGACCGTGGCTTGGATCACCGTGGCCAGGTCGCAGCGGGAGAGGTAAGGAGCCAGACGTCTCGCCTGCCGCAGAAGGTAGAACCGCTGTCTTGCAAGCGCAGGCGATCTGCGCTTCCATAGACAGTTGGGTGTCCAGCCGGACCCCATGGCTCTTAACTAGAGGCTGCCACACCATCAAACGTCGGCAACTGGGTCTCTACCCCCCCCCCCCCGGCGGCCCAGCCACAAGATCGCCGTCTTCGCCGGTTCACCTTCAACTTACTCGCTCGCAGCCATCCAGGTCCGGCTTCTAGGCAGAGATGGAAATTATCGGTACAGATTCCACCCCGGCGTCCATCCTCAGAATGAGCTGGGTGTCATCAGCGTACTGATGGCACTCCAGCCCAAAACTCCGTACCAATTGGGTGAGTGGTCGCATGTAGATGTTAAATAACAGTGGGGAGAAGATGGCCCCCTGGGGAGCTCCACAATGTAAAGGGAAGCCCTCGGAGACCAGCCCTCCCCACTTCACTCGCTGCAAGCGGTTTTGGAGGAAGGAGGACAGCCAGTTGAGGGCCGTCCCCCTCACCCCCGCCACCGCCAGGCGGTGTGTCAAGAGCTGGTAATCGACAGTATCAAACGCTGCCGTGAGATCCAATAACACGAGCAGCGCCGCTCCGCTTTTTCGGTCCAAGTGGCAACGGAGTAGGTCTGTGATGGAGACCAGGACGGTCTCTGTCCCATGGCCCGAACAGAAGCCGGACTGGAAGGGGTCTAGCCAGGTTGCGTCATCCAGGTATGTCTGCAGCTGGTCCATTGCTGCCCTCTCAATTACCTTGCCCAGGTACGGTAAGTTAGACACTGGGCGGTAATTGGAGGGAGCTGCGGGGTCTAGCCCAGGCTTCTTCAGCAATGGATTAACCACCGCCTCTTTTAACTCCTCTGGAAAAGCTCCTTGCTCAAGGGAGCAGTTGACTATATTCAACAGATACACAACACAACGTAGAATAAAAACAGATTAGGACCAGAATGGAAAGCACAGCCTTAGAGATTAAACGCCTGGCGGAACAGGGTGGTCTTACAGGCCCTCCTGAAGGCCTGTCACTCCGTTATTGCTTGTGCCTCTGCCGGGAGGGCGTTCCACAGGGTAGGCGCTACTACAGAGAAAGTGCGCTGCCACGTCGTTGACAATCGGCAAATCTTGAGTAATGGAACCTCCAATAGGTTTTGATTCATGGACCGTCGTGGTCTCTGGGGAACGTGCAGGGAAAGGTGGCACTTCAGGTACACTGGCCCCAGACCATGCAAGGCCTTAAAGGTTAACACCAGCACTTTGAAGGCAATCCGGTGCTTGATAGGGAGCCAGTGCAAACGCTGGAGGACTGGTGTGATGTGGCATGTTAGTGTCACTCCAGCCAGCAGTCGAGCCGCAGCGTTTTGCACCATCTTCAGTTTCTGGATTACCGACAAAGGAAGGCCAATGTAAAGGGCATTACAGTAGTCCAGTCTCGAGATGACCGTGGCCTGGATTACCGCGGCTAGGTTGCCACCGGAAAGGTAGGGCGCCAGCCGCCTCACCTGACACAGATGGAAAAACGCTGCTCTGCTCACGGTGGAGACCTGAGCCTCCATCGTCAGCAGAGGGTCCAGTTGGATCCTCAGGCTTTTAACCAGGGACGATGGGCTAACCACCTCGCCGTCCATTATTGGCAGCTGGAGCTCCCCCCCCCCCTCAGGGCGACCCAGCCACAGGACCTCCGTCTTCGACGGGTTCACCTTCAACCTGCTGGCCCGTAGCCAACCAGTCACGGCTTCAAGGCATTGATGGAAATAATTGGGTACAGAGTCCGGCCGGCCTTCCATCCTCAGCACCAGTTGGGTGTCATCAGCGTACTGATGACACTCCAGACCAAAACTACGCACCAGTTGGGCCAGTGGATGCATATATGTGTTAAATATTAGAGGGGAGAGGATAGCCTCTTGGGGGACCCCACAATTAAGGAGGACTTTTTCCGAGACCATCCCTCCCCTCTCCACCCGTTGTCCCCGATCTTGGAGAAAGGAGGCCCTCCATTTAAGGGCGGACCCCCTCACTCCCGTCATGGACAACTCAGGTGGACAACTCATCTTTGGTCGTCTTTGGAACAAGGTTAGATTGGCATCTGTTGGGAGTGATGTAGTTTATTTTTTCAAGGCAGAGGTTGGACTAGATGGCCTTGTGTTCTCTTCCAGTTTCTATCTCTACTTCTCCTTGTTATAGGTTGTGTCCGTCTGTATTTCAATATGAAATTTAAAGGAGCTCACCAGGGGACTAAACTGTGTTCAACTCCTTGGAGATCTCCTAGTTCAGACTAAAACATGGAGTGGATTCACTATTCTAGTTCCTTCCTTGTCCCCAGTTTTAGGATGAATTTACAGTGCCAGGTAATACAGTTTGGAATTGAATTGTAGGCCTGTGCACACCAGGCATGGGCAAACTTTGGCCCTACCGGCTGCTAGGAATTTATATATTTATTTAGTTATTATTTCGATGTATCTACCCCCCTTCCCTTCCCAAAGAGGCTCAGGGTGGTTTGCACCAGTTAACAACATAATCACAACATAGTTAAAAACATAATAAAACAGATTGAGGCAAGACTGGAATTTAACAGCCTTAAAGGTTAAAGGCCTGTCTGAAGAGATGGGTCTTGCAGGCCCTCCGGAAGGCCTGTAGGTCAGGTATTGCTCGTGGCTCCTCCGGGAGGGCGTTCCAAAGGGTAGGCGCTACTACAGAGAAAGTACGCTGCTGCGTCGAGGACAGGCGGCAAATCTTAAGCGATGGAACCTCCAATAGGTTTTGATCCATGGACCGTAGTGGTCTCTGGGGAATGTGCGGGGAGAGGCGGTCCTTCAGTACACTGGCCCCAGGCCATGCAAGCCCTTAAAGGTTAACACCAGCACTTTGAAGGCAACCCGGACTACCGACAGAGGAAGGCCAATGTAAAGGGCGTTACAGTAGTCCAGTCTCGAGATGACCGTGGCCTGGATTACCATGGCCAGGTCACCACCGGAAAGGTAGGGCGCCAGCCGCTTTGCCTGGCGCAGATGGAAAAACGCCGCTCTGCTCACGGTGGAGACCTGAGCCTCCATCGTCAGCAGAGGGTCCAGTTGGACCCCCAGGCTTTTAACCAGCAGTGACGGACTAACCACCTCGCCGTCCATTATTGGCAGCCGGAGCTCCCCCCCCCCCCCGGGCAACCCAGCCACAGGACCTCTGTCTTCAACGGGTTCACCTTCAACCTGCTGGCCCGTAGCCACCCAGTCACGGCTTCCAGGAACCGATGGAAATAATAGGGTACAGAGTCCGGTCGGCCTTCCATCCTCAGCACCAGCTGGGTGTCATCAGCGTACTGATGGCACTCCAGACCAAAGCTACACACCAGTTGGGCAAGTAGAGACGCATATATGTGTTAAATAATAGAGGGGAGAGGATAGCCCCTTGGGGGGCCCCACAATTAAGGGGGACTCTTTCCGAGGCCCTCTCCACCCGTTGTCCTCAATCTTAGAGATCTTGGAGAATTGTGGGACTTGGAGTCCAAAACACCTGGAGGCCACCTGAGTTTGTTTCGTGAGACTGTCTACCCTAGCAATCTTTTGTATTGTTATCCCAATAACCCCATTGTGGGATATAATGAGCATGGTGACTCATGATATGAATAAACATAACAGTTTAAATAATGTACCAAAGGCCTTTTTGTGGACACCTGGAGGGCTAAAGCCCCCCTTTGCCTGCCTGGATGCCTGCCTGGTGTACACAATGCAGTTCCATATGGTGCATATATTCGGCATCAGACCTCTCACATTCCTTGGGTGAATAAGAAGTCTTACAAACTAGCAGCCCTTGTTTGGGGCCACCTCTCCACATTCCTCACAGGCATCTCAGTCTTTGATAGTGAGAAAAGGCTTCGTTTTCTTCCATCAAACCCAAGCGGATGTTCATAAACAATGTGGGAACATGGGTGCGCAGCCCATCAAGAGGCCATAAAGTCCAATCAGGGTTCGTTTATTTGCAAATCAGAACATTTTGAATACACGAAAATCACGAGAAGGAGTTCACCCCTGCTGGCATTACCAGGTCTGAAGAGTTAAACATCTATTTTGCAGACAGATCCAGGGCCGGGAGAGAGGCACGGCTGGCCTACATTTCCCCAAACTCATAATGTCTGAGGGAATCAAGATATGGGAGATGTCGTTTGCCTCGCAGCTAGCAAGAGACTTTCCCAGAGGGGTGGGAGAAACTATCAATGGAGTCTTCTAGGACAGTGTTTCCCAACCAGTGTGCCATGGCACACTCGTGTGCCGTGAGCGATCATCAGGTGTGCCGTGGGAAATTGGAACCTCCAATCCCCTTTCTTCCCCCCTCCTGCCGAACACTTTTTCTTCTCCACTCGGGCTCCCTTCTTCCCAGCCTCGCTCTGCTCACTTTGCCTCGCTTTGCTCACGCTGCCGATATTTTGATCCGAGGGGGCAGTGTGAGCATGATCAGGAGGGGAGGGGGGAGGGAGGAAGATGTGGAGTCTGCGCAGTAGCGCCCACACGGGTCACGTCTTCCTCTCTTCCCTCTCCCCTCCTGAAGAAGAGAGCCCGAATGGAGAAGAAAAAGTAAGTCTTGGGCAGGAGGGGGAAGAAAAGGCGCGAAGGGGGAGGGGGAGGAAGAGGTCTCTGTCGAACGCTGGCATGGGCAAACTTGGACCTTCCAGGTGTTTTGGACTCCAACTCCCACCATTCCTAGCAGCCTCAGGCCCGTTCCCCCCCCCCCCCTCAGCCACTCAAGCAGGAAAGGGCCTCAGGCTGTTAGGAATGGTGGGAGTTGGAGTCCAAAGCACCCCGAGGGCCAAAGTTTTCTCGTGCTTGTTTTAGGGACCTTAAAGTGGTGAGCCTCCTTCCTACATTGCGATTCTGGATAGAAAACAAACAACAACATAACATAACATTGTTTGAGCCCACAGTGCTCTCTGGGTGTAGGTGAACTACAACTTCCAAACTCAAGGTCAATTTCCAAGCAAACCCTTTCAGTACTTTCTGTTGGTAATGGGAGTTCAATAGGCCAAGTTTGGTTCAATTCCATTGTTGCAAGAGTTCAGGATGCTCTTTGATTGTGTGTTAACTATAAATCCCAGAAACTGTAACTCCCAAATGTCAAGGTCTATTTTCCCCAAACTTCATCTGTGTTCACATTTGGGCATATTGAGTATTCATGCCAAATTTGGTCCTGATCCAACATTGTTTGAATCCACAGTGCTCTCTGGATGTCGGTGAACTACAACTCCAAAACTCAAGGTCAATGCCCACCAAACCCTTCCAGTTGGTCAACGAAACAGGCCCAGGTTTCACACTGAGTGTATAAATACATTAAAAAACATATTAACTATATGTATCACTGTGTTAGAGTGTCATTTTGTGTCATTTTGGTTGGTGGTGTGCCCCAGGATTTTGGAAATGTAAAAAATGTGCTGCGGCTCAAAAAAGGTTGGGAAACACTGATCTAGGAGACATGAATCCAATCCTTTAACACAGCAATGGTCGGGACTAGAGCTGATGACAAAGGTGTAAGTGTATCCACAGGGTATAATGAGTTGAAAGTTGCAAGGTTTGCATCCCTACGGAAACACAACGGGTGAACTGAAGAATCACCCACTCTCAGCCCCAGAGAACCCCATGATAAATTCATCTTAAGGTCATCATAAGTCAGAAATGGCTTAAAGGACACAAAACAAATAAATTAAAGATTTTTTTTATCATGCATGGTCCCCACATTGATATAGGGTGCATCTGCACTATAGAATTAATGCAGTTTGACACCACTTTAACGTCCAATATTTTCTGTTGGTCATTTATTTATTTATTTTATTTATGTACTTTGCTTCTAGACCGCCTCTCTCTCTCAGCCCGAAGGCGACTCGAGGCGGTGTACAACAGCAAAAACTGCTCAAGACAAACATATCAACAATTATCAATACAATACAATTCCAACATATACAAATTAGCATTCAACGTTAAAAACACAATATCAGCGTCTCATTAATTAAATCGACTTCCAATTGCATCGTCGTCGTTCCTTAGGTCTCAATTTGACAATCATACCACATCTGCAAATGCCCGGTCAAATAGCACTGTGGACTCAAACAATGTTGGATCAGGACCAAACTTGGCAAGAATACTCAATATGCCCAAATGTGAACACAGGTGGAGTTTGGGGAAAATAGACCTTGACATTTGGGAGTTAGAGTTTCTGGGATTTATAGTTAACACACAATCAAAGAGCATCCTGAACTCTTGCAACAATGGAATTGAACCAAATTTGGCATATTGAATTCTCATTGCCAACAGAAAAAGTGTTCGGCAGGAGGGGGAAGAAAGTGTATTGGAGGTTCCAATTTCCCACGGCACACCTGATGATAGCTCACGGCACACTAGTGTGCCATGGCACACTGGTTGGGAAACACTGTCTTGCAGTATAGACGCAATTATTCTGAGTACCATGGTTTGAGAGAAAGGCAGGCAATAAATCTAAAGACACCCCCCAAATGCCTGGGCTCCACCCGTCCCATCCTGGATCATTTGTAAGAAATTGCAACTCAACGTTGAGCCTTTCTCTTCTCCATTTTCGTGGCAAAGAATGGGACCTTGTATGGGTTTTTGATGCAGAGCCCAAAGCCTTGTTGAGAAATCCAATATAGAGCGCGCCTCAAGAGCTTGGAAACAATGACATCACACATACATAAATGGGGCCAGAAACCCTTAAAAGAAGCCTTTGTAGACTAAAAAAAACCCCCTCCTGGGTTAGTTTAGCAAAGTGACTTTGTTTACTAATGGTTGCAATGAGTAACCCTGCCGTTGCCTTGTCCTTTGGGAGCTGCTGAAACAGTTCAAGGATACATCTACACTGCAGAATTAAGGCAGTTTGGCATCACTTTAGCAACCATGGCTCAATAATATGACATTGTAGGAGCTGTAGATTTAAAGGGCCCTTAACTTCCTTTACCCAAGAGTTCTGGTGCCTCACCAAACTACAAGTCCTATGATGCCTTAGCAGTTGAAGTGGTGTTGGACTGCATTCAATCTACACTGTAGACCAGTGGTTCCCAAACATTTTGGCCTACCGCCCCCTTTCCCGAAAAAAAATTACTCACCGCCCCCTAAGAAATTAATTAATAGCAATTAAACAGAAAGATATATGTATTAATGCCGTGGTTCTCAACCTTTCTAATGCCGTGACCCCTAAATAAGGTTCCTCATGTTGTGGTGACCCCCAACCATATTTCCGTTGCTACTTCATAAATAATTTTGCTGCTCTTACAAATTCTAATGCAAATATCGAGAGGACAAGATGCGGGGCCTTCTCCACCTCTGCCCCTGTCTTGTGGGACTCTTTGCTTCCCCACTTGAGGGCCATGCGTGACGTGCAACCCTTTGCTCAGGTGCTCACGACCTGGCTTTTGAGCAGAGCGTTTCATGTCTAATGCAGTCTATTTGGTATTGTGTATTTTTTAATGCATTTTAATGGAGGGCGATTGACAAGTGAGAAACTGATGATGATGATATTTGAGGGTGTGGGTGCCACTGCATTAGTGAATATTGGAGGACAGTGCTCAGGTGTAACAATCACAACTGAAATTTGGTCACTACTACGGTGCCCCTCTGTTGTAGTCTGGCAAGTATCAGAGGATTTTTCTGAATTTTCAGAGGATGAGGGGGGTGATGGGTTTCAAAGTGAAGGGCCTGTGATCGGAGAGAACTGCAGGCAGGCAAGGCCGATGTTTTAGATTCTTTTGCTCATTCCCAGGCAACAGGGGAAAGCGAAAATTCTAGTTCCCTTGAGGAAACACCTTGCGCGAATGGGGAGTTTTCCAGGGAGAATAGATTAGACCCGAGAATGCAGGGAATGATCAACCAGCAATGTAGATATTCTCAGAAGATCCGAGATCAGACCCTGAAATCCATATGTGCCAGGCATGATGTCACAGGTGTCTCAGAGGGCTTGAATTAAGTGGTTTGGGTTTCAGGCCTCTCAGAGGAGACAAAGTTACTCAATGTCAGTGGTTCTCAACCTGTGGGTCCCCAGATGTTTCGGCCTTCAACTCACATAAATTCTAACAGCTGGTAAACTGGCCGGGAGTTCTGGGAGTTGTAGGCCAAAACACCTGGGGACCCACAGATTGAGAACCACTGCTAGAGGGGATCAGTCTCCTGTTCATGATTCCAGTCCATGATTCCAAGTTCATGGTTCCTTTATTGTCAAGATTCCTGGTTCATGATCCTGTTTTATGCCTATGCTTCTTTGGTGAATTTACCTTGAAGAAGTTCCTGTTTTTATGTTAATGGATATGCCTTTGGATTAATTTTGTGTTTTGGGGATTCCTTGGCATTTGTGTTCTATCTTGGCATTTTTTGATTATTGCTACTGAACTCTAGTTTCAGTATCTATATATCTATACTGACTTTTATCTATATCTATTATATCTATACTGACTTTTTATATTATTTCTTTAATAAACATTCTTATATTGGATCACTGGACTCTGGTGTGGTGCTGGGTGAAAAGGTGTTCCAGTGCTAGGGTGCAACACGCTCCACGGTTTAGTGGTGGCTGGTGGTCCCCATGACATACATTATTTATTTATTTATTTATTTATTTATGATTTCGATCCCCTTCCCAAAGAGGCTCAGGGTGGTTCACACCAGTGAGCAACATAATCACAACATAGTTAAAAACATAATAAAACAGGTTGAGGCCAGAGTGGAATTTAACAGCCTTAAAGATTAAGCGCCTGTCTGAAGAGATGGGTCTTGCAGGCCCTCCAGAAGCCCTGTAGGTCAGTTATTGCTCGAGCCTCCTTCGGGAGGGCGTTCCAAAGGGTTGGCGCTACTACAGAGAGAGTACGCTGCGCGTCGAGGACAGGTTCAGATCTTAAGTGATTGAACCTCCAATAGGTTTTGATCCCTGGACCGTAGTGGTCTTTGGGGAACGGGCAGGGAAAGGCGGTCCTTCAGGTAAACTGGCCCCAGGCCATGCAAGGCCTTAAAGGTTAACACCAGCACTTTGAAGGCAATCCGGTACTCGATGGGAAGCCAGTGCAAGCGCTGTAGGACTGGAGGGATGTGGAACGATAGTGCCGCACCAACCAGTAGTCGAGCCGCAGCGTTTTGCACCAGTTTAAGTTTCTGGATTACGGACAGAGGAAGGCCAATGTAAAAGGTGTTACAGTAGTCCAGTCTCGAGATGGCCGTGGCCTGGATTACTGTGACTAGGTCGCCATCAGAAAGGTAGGATGTCAGCTGCCTTGCCTGGTGCAGGTGGAAAAACGCCGCTCTGCTCACGGTGGAGACCTGAGCCTCCATCGTCAGCAGAGGGTCCAGTTGGACCCCCAGGCTTTTAACCAGGGGCGATGGGCTAACCACCTCACCATTCATTATTGGCAGCTGGAGCTCACCCCCCCCCCCCTTCCGGGGCGACCCAGCCACAGGACGTCCATCTTCAACTGATGGAAATAATCGGGTACAGAGTCCGGCCGGCCTTCCATCCTCAGCACCAGCTGGGTGTCATCAGCGTACTGATGACACTCCAGACCAAAGCTACGCACCAGTTGGGCAAGTGGACGCATGTAGATGTTAAATAATAGAGGAGAGCCCCTTGGGGGACCCCACAAGTAAGGGGGACCCCTTAATTGGCGACTTACTGTGAATTTTATAGATGCTGCCCAGAGGATAGGACCTAGAGAGGGTTCAGCACATTGGATAGCTCCTATAGCAGTCTGTTGTAAGCCTGGTTGGGCCCCAAGGTCAAAAAACGTTGAAATTAATTTTAAATACGAAAATTAACGGATCTCAAAGTATTTAAAACCGGAGATATCCACCCCTAGTTGGAAGCCATTGATCCTCATCCTAGTCTCCAGGGCAGCGGAAAACAAGCTTGCTCCCTCTGATTTTCTCTCACATCTTGATCCATGGCCCTCATCATGTCTCCTCTCAGCCTTCTCTTCTGCAGGCTAAACATGCCCAGCTCTTTAAGCCACTCCTCATAGGGCTTGTTCTCCAGACCCTTGATCATTTGAGTCACCCTCCTCTGGACACATTCCAGCTTGTCAACATATCCCTTCAACTGCGGTGTCCAGATCTGGACACAGTATTGTAGGTGTGGTGTGACCAACACAGAATAGAGCATGGGTAGCATGACTTCCCTGGATCTAGGCAACATCTCCCTTATTTATTTATTTATTTATTTAAAACTTTTCTACCCCGGCGGCCTTCTCACCTCCGGAGAGGGACTCAGACCGGCCGGCAGCAAGTATTCAATGCTAACATTTAAAATCTAAAAACATCATAAATTTACTATTAAAGTTACAATAAAATACAATACAATAAATACATTTTTAAAGCCTTTCGCCAAAGTAAAATCAAGTCCAACTTAATCCATATATTCGGTCCGACTTTAGTCACTTTGCGATCTCCTCCTTCATTCTGCGAAGGCCTCATTGCACAGCCACGTTTTCACCCGCTTCCTAAAAGTCAGGAGGGAGGGGCCGGATATAACTTCATTTGGGGGCGAATTCCACAGCCGGGGGGCCACCACAGAAAGGCCCTGTCCCTCGTCCCCACCAGGCGCGCCTGCGAAAGTGCTGGGACCGAGAGCAGGGCCTCTCCAGAGGATCTTAGCACTCTTGACGGTTCATAGGGGAGGATACGTTTGGACAGGTAAACTGGGCCGGAACCGTATAGGGTTTTGTAGGTCAACACCAGCACTTTGAATTGTGCCTGGAAGCTGATCGGCAGCCAGTGGAGCTGATGTAACAAAGGAGTAGTTCGCTCCCTGTCCCCCCACCTGTTAGTAGTCTGGCTGCTGTGCACTGGACTAATTGCAGCTTCCGGGTAGTCTTCAGAGGCAGCCCCACATAGAGAGCGTTGCAGTAGTCTATACGGGATGTAACCAGAGCATGGACCACCGTGGCCAAGTCCGACTTCCCAAGATATGGGTGCAGCTGGTGCACAAGCCTGAGCTGTGCAAAAGCTCCCCTGGCCATCGCCAAGACCTGGGATTCCAGGCTCAGCGATGAGTCCAGGATCACTCCCAGACTGCGAACCTACGTCTTCAGGGGGAGTGTGACCCTGTCAAGCACAGGCTGCAACCCTATGCCCTGTTCAGCCTTTCGACTGACCAGGAGTACCTCTGTCTTGTCTGGATTAAGTTTCAATCTGTTAGCCCTCATCCAGTCCGTTACAGCGGCCAAGCGCCGGTTCAGGACTTGAACAGCCTCCTTCAGTTGCGGTGTCCAGAATTGGACACAGTGTGATTCCAGGTGTGGTCTGACCAAGGCAGAATAGACGGGTAGCATGACTTCCCTGGATCTAGATGCCTATTTATACAGGCAAAAACCCAATGGGCTTTTTAAGCTGCCACATCACATTTGAGGCTCATTTTTCACTTGTTGTCCACGATGACACCAAGATCATTTTTTCACATACTGCTGTCGAGCCAGGCGCCCCCCATTCCGTATCTTTGCATTCTACTCGGTAACTCCAAAAGCACCCAAACACTTTCCTTGAAAAGAAAACCCCGAGGCTTGCATGGTGAAGTGTTCCCTCCATTTTTATTTTATTTTATTTTGAATGGAAAGAATGGAGGGAAAGGCCTTTTTTTATTGGTAATGGCCGTGAGTGTTGGCAGCGTGCTTCTTTCAACAACCACAAGCCTCCATGGCGAAGGCCTTCAACACAGTTGAGGCCTGTATGCTGCCTTGGGCAGCCTCTTGGCTACTCTTGTTCTAGAGATTATTGGGACAATTTTGTGGGTTTTGAAAATAATGTAAAGCAGGAATCAGCAGAAGCAGGATCAGCTGACCCAGTGATTTCAGGCATGCCATCAAAGGTTTTTGACATCCGGTGGTTGAACGTTAACTGGCTTCCCTTTAGTGGCTTTTGCATGTGTAAGCATGTGATGGGGCTTTTGGGGTCAGAGTGTAGTGTCTGTTCAGCTGAACGTTGTGGAAATAGAGTTGAATATGTGGCGCCGTCACACATATGAGGCCATTCCGCATTGCATAAACGGATGTGCGTTGTGAATCTCACAGACAGATGTGCAATGGTGCCTTTCAGGTGTGCCATGTTTCTCTTCCTGAACTCTATCGTGTAAATCAGTGTTTCCCAACCTTTTTTGAGCCGCGGCACACTTTTAACATTAAAAAAAATCCGGAGGCACACCACTAACCAAAATGACACAAAATGACACACTAACACAGTAAAGAATGGCTGGGGGATGGTGGGCTGCTGGGAGCAGCTGCGGGGAGTGCCGAAGCCAGGGGAGGGGGAGGAGCCAGGCTGTGCCATGCCCCGCCCTCTCCCCGGCTTCAGCTCTCCCACAGCTTCTTCAGCCTTGAGGGGGCAGTGCCAAGCCAGCAGTGGCAGAGCCAGCACAATGCTGGCTTGGCACTGTCCCCTCAAGGCTGGAGAAGCTGTGGGAGAGCTGGAGTCAGGGGGCGGGGGGCAGAGCCAGGCCGGGCCATGCCCCGCCCTCCCCCAGCTTCAGCTCTCCACAGCTTCTCCAGCCATGAGGGGCAATGCCAAGCCAGCGGTGGCAGAGCCAGCACAATGCTGGCTTGGCACTGTCCCCCTCAAGGCTGGAGAAGCTGTGGGAGAGCTGAGTCAGGGGAGGGGCAGGAGCCAGACCGTGCCATGCCCTGCCCACTCTCCCCAGCTTCAGCTCACCCACAGCTTCTCCAGCCTTGAGGGACAGTGCCAAGCCAGCGGTGGCAGAGCCAGCACAATGCTGGCTTGGCACTGTCCCCTCAAGGCTGGAGAAGCTGTGGAGAGCTGGAGTCAGGGGAGGGGGGCAGAGCCAGGCCCGTGCCATGCCCCGCCCCCCCAGCTTCAGCTCTCCCACAGCTTCTCCAGCCTTGAGGGGACAGTGCCAGGCCAGCGGTGGCAGAGCCAGCACAATGCTGGCTTGGCACTGTCCCTCAAGGCTGGAGAAGCTGGGAGAGCTGGAGTCAGGGGAGGGGGCAGAGCCAGGCCGTGCCATGCCCCGCCTCCCCAGCTTCAGCTCTCACAGCTTCTCAGCCTTGAGGGGACAGTGCCAAGCCAGGTGGCAGAGCCAGCACAATGCTGGCTTGGCACTGTCCCCTCAAGGCTGGAGAAGCTGTGGGAGAGCTGGAGTCAGGGGGGAGGGGGGCAGAGCCAGGCCGTGCCATGCCCCGCCCTCCCCCAGCTTCAGCTCTCCCCACAGCTTCTCCAGCCTTGAGGGGCAATGCCAAGCCAGCGGTGCAGAGCCAGCACAATGCTGGCTTGGCACTGTCCCCTCAAGGCTGGAGAAGCTGTGGGAGAGCTGGAGTCAGGGGGAGGGGGGCAGAGCCAGACCGTGCCATGCCCTGCCCTCCCCCAGCTTCAGCTCTCCCACAGCTTCTCCAGCCTTGAGGGGACAGTGCCAAGCCCGCGGTGGCAGAGCCAGCACAATGCTGGCTTGGCACTGTCCCCTCAAGGCTGGAGAAGCTGTGGGAGAGCTAGAGTCAGGGGGCAGAGCCAGGCCGTGCCATGCCCCGCCCTCCCCAACTTCAGCTCTCCCACAGCTTCTCCAGCCTTGAGGGACAGTGCCAAGCCAGCGGTGGCAGAGCCAGCACAATGCTGGCTTGGCACTGTCCCCTCAAGGCTGGAGAAGCTGTGGGAGAGCAGACGCCGGGGAGGGGGCTGAGCCAGGCCGTGCCATGCCCCGCCCCCCGCAGCTTCAGCTCTCCCACAGCTTCTCCAGCCTTGAGGGGGCAATGCCAAGCCAGCGGTGGCAGAGCCAGCACAATGCTGGCTTGGCACTGTCCCCTCACGCCTGGAGAAGTTGTGGGAGAGCTGGGGGGGGGCAGAGCCAGGCGTGCCATGCCCCGCCCTCCCCAACTTCAGCTCTCCCACAGCTTCTCCAGCCTTGAGGGGACAGTGCCAAGCCAGCGGTGGCAGAGCCAGCACAATGCTGGCTTGGCACTGTCCCCTCAAGGCTGGAGAAGCTGTGGGAGCTGGAGTCAGGGGGAGGGGGCAGAGCCAGACTGCCATGCCCTGCCCCTCCCCCAGCTTCAGCTCTCCCACAGCTTCTCCAGCCTTGAGGGGACAGTGCCAAGCCAGCGGTGGCAGAGCCAGCACAATGCTGGCTTGGCACTGTCCCCTGAAGGCTGGCAAAGCTGTGGGAGTGCCGAAGTTGGGGGGGGGGCGGAGCCAGGCTGTGCCATGCCCCGCCCCTCCCCAGCTTCAGCTCTCCCACAGATTCTCCAGCCTTGAGGGGGCAATGCCAAGCCAGCGGTGGCAGAGCCAGCACAATGCTGGCTTGGCATTGCCCCCTCAAGCCTGGAGAAGCTGTGGGAGGGCTGAAGCTGGGGGAGGGGGCGGAGCCAGGCCACGCCATGCCCCGCCCCCTCCCCAGCTTCCTCCTCCGCGCGGCTTCAGCGAGCGAGGGGCGAGAGTCATGGTGGATTGGAGGCTGGCTGGGGAAACGGCCGAAGGAGGCGGTGCCCCGGCCCCTTCTTCTTTCTCTTCGCCGCCCCCCGGCCCTTCCTTCTCCTCCCCCAAGCACAGGAGGAAGGGGGAAGGAAGGGGGGCAGAGAGCTTTCCTCGCGGCACAGCAGGAGGTCCGTCACGGCACACTACTGTGCTGCGTCACAGCGGTTGGGAAACACTGGTGTAACTCTATGAATATAAACTTACACTCCATCTCCTTGCTATTGACATCTAATGGTGGCAAATGGCTTTTGTGTCAGTAGGGCAGTAAAGCCATTTGGGTTATTATCCAAGTGCTGAATCTATTTTAAGGATAGATTTAGTACCACGGATAGCTCCTTTAAGGTTTAACAAAGACATTTCACAGAGCTGGAGTGTACTCCCAAAATTGGTTCAGCAACTTGGAGAGCACCTTTAAAGTTTGGACTAAAGCCCAGAGATGATTCATGGCTCCCAGGAAATGGGAGCCATGAACCATAACTGAACACTGTTATTCGGAAGTCTAGCTTGACGGTCAGCACAAGATCCTGCAATGATTCCAACTCAATTCCAATGGAGGTTCTTCTGATCTGCTGGCTGTGGTGTCCTGCTGATAGTAATCCAAATGGATATGTTTATATGTATGTGTGTGTGTGTATACATGCACACACACACACACACACACTAGCTTGGGGACCCGGCGGTGCCCGGGTTATTTGAGGAAGGCATTGTGTGCCAAGGTTGGTTTCGATTAGATATGTATGTGGCTTGCAGTGGTCTCAGGAACTTAGTGAAGGTACTGCAAGTCCCATTGGCCATGGTCCATCCCCCTCCAAACAGCACCAGGATGTAGAGTGGGTCATGGGGGCTCTGTGTGTGTCATGTGGTCTTGATCATTCTTTGGATGAGGGTTGCAGCAGTCTCGGAAGGTGAGTGAAGGTATTTCAGGTTTCATCATCTGTGGTCCATCCTCCTTGAAACAGCACCAGGGTGTAGAGTGGGTCAAGGGGCCCCTGTGTGCTAATTTTGGTCTGTATTGGTCATTGGGTGAGGGTCGCGTTGTGAAGTGGGACATTGGGCTCCTGTGTGCCAAGTTTGGTCCTGATCCGTCACTGCTGTGGGCCGTAGTGTCTGACTTCCTGAAGACTTTCCTTTTCCCTCTGAGTCACCTTAGAATGTTGGAATGTGGATGGCCAATCGGAGTCCTTTATGCAAGTACCATTTCAGTGGCAACCAGTCCCCTCTGTCTCGGGCCGTAGAATGTTGGAGTTCTGAGGCTGGCCAATCAGTGTCCTTTATGCAAATAATCCCATAGTGGCAACCTATCAAAACGCTGCCACATGTTCCTTGGCACCTTCGCACCTCCCAGAAAATGAACATTCCATTTCCAACGGAAAAAAACCCTGTCATTTGGCTAACTCAAGCATTGAGTTGCATTCTGTTTTGCTGGCCAATCAGAGTCCTTTATGCAAATTTTCTCTCAGTGGCAACCAATGCCCTCTGTCTGGTGCCTTAGAGTGTTGGAGTTCTGAGGCTGGCCAACCAGAGTCCTTTATGCAAATAATCTGGTGCCTTAGAGTGTCGGGGTTCTGAGGCTGGCCAATCTGTGTCCATATATATATATATATATATATATATATATATATATATATATATATATATATATATATATATATATATACAGTGGCAACCAATTGGCAACCAATTGAAACGCTGGCACATATTCCTCCTTCCACACCACCACACCTCCGCACCGCTGCAAACACTGACTTTTATTATATACATAGAATTGATGTGTGTGTGTGTATTCCAGTTCGGTTTTGATAAATTTTCAATATGCAAATATGAAAATGGACAGAATTACCTCTTCCCTAGGAATGGGTCAAGCCAAGGAATGGTATGGTTTTCACTGCAGATTGAATGCTCCAAATATGGGGAGCCTGCCCAAACTCCCTTGGAGAGAATCCAAGATTTCTGAGTTGTTTCTTGTAAATAGTCTATCCTTAGGCCCAGAATGGTGTGGTCTTGGTGGGAGAGGAAGCTAAATTTGCCAGCTTCAGATGTAACTGGAGGACAAAACGTAGTATTTTGGAGAGGGATATCACCCACCAAAGTTTTCTTGTATCCCCCATACCCAGACAATTGCCCACCCCAATCTACAGTTGAATGCTACTTTCAGGCCTCTGAGAATGGAGGGTTTTTTTCACCATTGGAGAAGTTTTCCACCTGAACAGTCTGTGCAATTTATCTCCTAACTCAATGTTTTTAAACCTTTTTTGAGCTGCGGCACATTTTTTACATTTACAAAATCCTGGGGCACACCACCAACCAAAATGACACAAAATGTCACTCTAACACAGTAATACATATAGTTAATATGTTTTTAAATGTATTTATACACTCACTTAGTGTGAAACCTGTTTCGATGAACACAAAATATATAGTTATATAGTATATTATTATTATTATATTGCATTACATTACAACATTATCAATATCATATGTATAGACAATACACGTATATTACTATAATATCAAATACAACATACGATGCCATTGTCACAGTACAACAATTACATACCACATTGTATTATAATAATTATATTGCAATATTAGTTGAAGTCCAAAACACCTGGAGGAAGGCCCAAGTTTGACCGTATCTAGTTTAAACCTTCTTCCAAGCCCTTAATATAGATGCTGCCTGCCTTAATGTATAGCCAGAGCCTCCATGCCCATCTGTTGGGAGGGCTTGGGTGGTGCCTTCCTGCTTGGCTGAAGGGGGTCAGCCTGGATGGCCTTTGGGGGGCCCATATTTCTCCCACGAGTTCCCTTCCCTCCTTTCCCCGTTAGCTGGCTGACTCCCTGCCTGCCTGCCTGCCCCTCGGCTGCTTGCCTGCCTGCCTGCCTTCAGTACTCGGGCTCCGCTGCTCTCTGACTCACACCTCGCACAGTGCCAACAGAGCTGGGCTGGACTGGACCGGAAGTGCTCCCCGCTGGAACAGAATGGAAGGAAATGGGCCCAAACAGGTCTGCCCTACTGCGCGGCCCTCCCGGGACCCATGCGCTGAGGATCCGGAGACAGAGTAGCAAACTTTATACATGACATCAGATAGATAAGAATCTAATTTCCCACGGCACACCTGATGATCTCTTACGGCACACTGGTTGGGAAACACTGTCCTAACTCAATGTTTCTCAACCTTCCTAATGCCACAACCCCTTTATAGAGTTCCTCATGTTGTGGTGACCCCCAACCATAAAATTATTTTTGTAGCTACTTCATAACTTTAATTTTGCGACTGTTATGAATCGTGATGTAAATATCAGATGTGCAGGATGTATTTTCATTCACTGGACCAAGTTTGGCACAGATACCCGATACGCCTAAATTTCGGGTTGGGGTTGGGGAGCGGGGGATTGATTTTGTCATTTGGGAGTTGTGCCAAGTTTGGTTCAGATCCATCATTGTTTGAGCCAGCAGTGCTCTCTGGATGTAGGGAAACTACAACTCCAAACACTCAAGATCAATGCCCACCAACCCCTTTCATTATTTTCTGTTGGTCATGGGAGTTCTGTGTGCCAAGTTTGAGTCCAAAATGCTCTTTGGTTGTAGGTGAACTCCAAACTTGGCACACAGAACTCCCATGAAAATAATGGAAGGGTTTGGTGGGCATTGCTCTTGAGTTTTTGGAGTTGTAGTTCACCTACATCCAGAGAGCACTGCAGACTCAAACAATGATGGACTCAAACAATGATGGATCTGAACCAAACTTTGCACAAATACTCAATATGCCCAAATGCAAACACTGGTGGACTTTGGGGAAAATAGACCTTGACATTTGGGAGTTGTAGTTGCTGGGATTTGTTGTTCAAGTACAATCAAAGAGAATTCTGAACTCCACCAATGACGGAGAGTCAGGCCCGGATTATCCATTAGGCCACACTAGGGGCGCAGCCATGGGGGGCGCCAGATCCGGACCCCCCAATTTTTATTTTTCTTTTAAAAAGGCCGATCTTCGGGCACTTCTGCGCCTGCGTGCCTAGGGCCTCTGACACGGCTTCCCTCCATCTCTTCCTCGCTTGCGCCGGCCCCTCCTTCCTTCACTCAAGGAAGGAGGGGTGCCCGGCGCGGGGAGGAAGACGCGGAGGGAAGCCCCGCTCCTAGGGCCTCTGACACGGCTTCCCTCCATCTCTTCCTCACTTGCGCCGGCCCCTCCTTCCTTCACTCAAGGAAGGAGAGGCGCCCGGCGCGGGGAGGAAGACGTGGAGGGAAGCCCCGCCCCTAGGGCCTTTGACGCGGCTTCCCTCTGCCTCTTCCTCGCTTGCGCCGGCCCCTCTTTCCTTCACTCAAGGAAGGAGGGGTGCCCGGCGCGGGGAGGAAGACACGGAGGGAAGCCCCGCCCCTAGGGCCTGTGACGCGGCTTCCCTCCCTCTCTTCCTCGCTCGCACTTGCCCCTCCTTCCTTCACTCAAGGAAGGAGGGGTGCCCGGCGCGGGGAGGAAGACACGGAGGGAAGCCCTGCTCCTAGGGCCTCTGGCGCAGCTTCCTCTGCCTCTTCCTCACTTGCGCCGGCCCCTCCTTCCTTCACTCAAGGAAGGAGAGGCGCCTGGCGTGAGGAGAAAGATGCGGAGGGAAGCCCCGCCCCTAGGGCCTCTGATGCACATGCTCAGCATCGGCCCGGGGGTGTGGCTTCTAATGTGTGGCCTAGGGCAGTGTTTCCCAACCAGTGTGCCGGGGCACACTAGTGTGCCATGAGCGATCATCAGGTGTGCCGTGGGAAATTGGAACCTCCAGGAAAGGGGGGGGGGGGGAGAGTCTGGTGTGTTGAAGCATAAAAACCCTAAGAAACCTACCTCGATCAAGGCACAAAATTACAACCACCCCTCCTCCCCACCCATTGTCTACTTGGTCTCTCCCTCTCCATGCATTGGGAAGACCCGCCTCCCTTTCCCCAAGTAGAGACCTCCTCTTGCCTCCTGTGGGTTCTGTGTGGGAAGTTTGGCCCAGTTCTATCATTGGTGGGGTTCAGAATGCTCTATGATTGTAGGGGAACTATAAATCCCAGCAACTACAACTCCAAAATGTCAAGGTCTATTTCTCCTGAACTCCATCTGTGTTCACATTTGGGCATATTGAGTATTCATGCCAAGTTTGGTCCTGATCCAACATTATTTGAGTCCACAGTGCTCTCTGGATATAGGTGAACTACAACTCCAAAACCCAAGGTCAATGCCCACCAAACTCTTATAGTATTTTCTCTTGGTTATGGGAGTTCTGTGTGGGAAGTTTGTGTCTTTCTGCCATATCTACGTTGTGTTCATCGAAACAGGCCCAGGTTTCACACTGAGTGCATAAATACATTTTAAAAACATATTAACTATCTGTATGACTGTGTTAGAGTGTCATTTTGTGTCATTTTGGTTGGTGGTGTGCCCCAGGATTTTGCAAATGTAAAAAGTGTGCCGCGGCTCAAAAAAGGTTGGGAAACACTGGCCTAGGGCACCAAAAAGGGTTAATCCGGGCCTGTGGAGAGCAGGTGGAGCGCTTTTGGTGGGATGATTCACTTTCTGTTTCCAAAGAAGAAGAGAAGGACAGGCGGAGAGATCTGCAGTCTTTTCCGCCAAAGGGGTTCCTAAGAGTGCCAGAAATATGTCTTTTCTGATGGTCTTTGGCGACCCTTCTGAGCGCCCTTTGTGACCCCCCCCCCCAGGGGTCCAGATCCCCAGGTTGAGTAACACTGTCCTAACTCTTCCCTCTGCCCCAGAGTCAGGCACCATGTGTTTTTATGAATTCCCTTATCTCTCCGCAACCACCTGTTGGTTAATTATCTTTAGAAAGTCTAATTACGGCAAGCTTTGGCATAATTAAAATCAGATGGAGGTTTAATTAACATGGTTGCAAAAGGGCCAAACTGCACGCTTAAGGCCGGGACACCCAAACTAGCCTCTTGGTCCCCTCGGTCCATCCGTTGACCCATAAGGGGACATTGTCAAGTGGTGTCTTGAGAAGAGGGCTAGGTCGGCCTCACATCCCAGGCAGGTGAAACTTCATGTCATAGTGAGAGGGAAAGACAATGCAAGGGAAGCTGGCACATTTATTTATATTTGATTGAAAGCATTTTTGCCTGGCTGTTCAGCCCATTGGTGCCTTTGAAATAACATTGTTATTGATGTGTGATTTTTGGTCATTTCCGACATATGATGACCCTAATTTTCTGAGCTTAGAGTCTGCCACTTGCCCAAGATCACCCAATAGGTTTCCATTGCCAAGGAGGAATTAGACCCTGATTTCCTAAGATGTTGCTCAATGTTCAATATGGCAAGTTTGGTTCAATTCCATTGTTGCAAGAGTTCAGGATGCTCTTTGTGTGTTAACTATAAATCCCAGAAACTGTAAATTCCCAAATGTCAAGGTCTATTTTTCCCAAAATCCATCTGTGTTCACATTTGGGCATATTGAGTATTCATGCAAAGTGTGGTCCTGATCCAACATTGTTTGAGTCCAGAGTGCTCTCTGGATGGAGGTGAACTACAATTCCAAAACTCAAAGTCAATGCCCACCAAACTCTTATAGTATTTTCTCTTGGTTATGGGAGTTCTGTGTGGGAAGTTTGATTCCATTCTATCATTGGTGGAGTTCAGAGTGCTCTTTGATTGCTGGTGAACTATAACTCCCCGCAACTACAACTCCCAAATGACAAAATCAATTTTTTGACTGATGGTCCCTCCTTGGGTTAGTCTTAGTATGTTTTGTGGCCAAATTTGGCAGCAATTTGTCCAGTGGCCTTTGAGTGTCTTTCTGCCATTCCTGCCAGGATATTTATGTTGTGTTCATCGAAACAGGCCCAGGTTTCACACTGAGTGCATAAATACATTTATAAACATATTAACTATATGTATTACTGTATTATATGTATTATATGTATTACACAATGTGAGGCAGAGAGTTCCACTGTTGAACAGCTCATATGCCCAGGAAGGAGCTTCCACCACAATGTGAGGCAGAGAGGTCCACTGTTGAACAGCTCATATGCCCAGGAAGGAGCTTCCACCACAATGTGAGGCAGAGAGTTCCACTGTTGAACAGCTCATATGCCCAGGAAGGAGCTTCCACCACAATGTGAGGCAGAGAGTTCCACTGTTGAACAGCTCATATGTCCAGGAAGGAGCTTCCACCACAATGTGAGGCAGAGAGTTCCACTGTTGAACAGCTCATATGCCCAGGAAGGGCATATGTGTTAGAGTGTCATTTTGTGTCATTTTGGTTGGTGGTGTGCCCCAGGATTTTGTAAATGTAAAAAAAGGTTGGGAAACACTGGTGTAGAGGACAGTTAAGGCTATGATCTGTACCAACTTCTACTGTTATATGGTCATTTGTAATGTTTTAATGACACAGGAGGCAAAAGTTTATGACCCACCTTCACATTATTGCAGCCTTTGCATGTTTTGAATGGATGCCGCCGGGTTGTTTGCAGCAAGAATGACCTGGGATGGGCCGGCAATGCCTTGCTCCCAGCCTGCGTTGGCTTTCCAGCTTCTCCTCTCCCCAGCCTTTCTTCACTCTTCTCTCTTGCTTTCCTCCTTGTGCAGGAAGCTGTGAGGGTTGCTGAAGATGTCAGAGAGCCTGGACACGGAAGAGAAACCTCCAGCGCCTCCCCTGAGAATGAACAGCAACAACCGCGATTCTTCTGCGCTGAACCACGGCTCCAAGCCTCTCCCCATGGCTCCCGAAGAGAAGAACAAGAAGGCCCGGCTACGCTCCATCTTTCCAGGCGGAGACAAAAGTAAAGTACCGCCAAAGGGAAACGTAGCCTCTTGTTTTCCACATCTGCTTTCCTTGCTCTTTCCAATGGCAGAAAAGAGCTGCTAAACGCAGCACGAGTGCATCTGTTTGATACGTACGAACTCTGCTTGCATCTCTCCCAAAGCGCTCAGGAGATAAATAGGCATACACAATAAAATATTATTTCTCTCCAGATTGCTGATGGTGACACGACACAATGCAATAGAAATGACAAAGAAGGAAAATCCACACACATATGAATATATAAAATGAGAATTAAATATTTGTGTTGTTAGTGTTCAATTTACATAACAACAACAACAATAATAATAATACTGTTTATTTCTATTCCGCTCTTCTCACCCCGAAGGGGACTCAGTGCGGATTACAATACACATACGCAGGGGCGGTCCGTCCATGTAAGCAACCTACGCGGCCGCGTGGGGCGCCATCTTAGAGGGGCGCCGCCACGCCGGCCGCACCGCCGGCCGCACCGCCGTAACAAACCTCCCTGCTGCCTGCAGCAGCTTCTGAGCATGTGCGGAGATTTTCGCGCATGCCCAGAACCTCTGGAGCGCTCTCCCTTGCCCTGTGCAATGCCCCGTGAGGAGGGGCCTTCAAAGGCCTCTCCTAGCGCTTCCTGGTGCCCGCTGCCGGCCCCTCCCATGGGGCGTTGCACAGGGCAAGGGAGGAGTGCTCTCCTGCCCTCTGCAATGCCCCCTCTGGGTGGGCTGGCAGGGGAAACCAGGAAGCGTGAGAGCCTGAGGAGGGCCTTCAAGGCCTTCAAATTGCACAGGGCAAGGAGCAGCGGCGCATGGGAGGAATGGAAGGAGCGCGCGCAGGGTACCAAGAAAAAAAAAAGGGGAGGGGGCGCAAAAATAATGTTTGGGGGGCCCGGGGGGGGCAAAATAATGTGTTTTTTGGGGGGCGCCCGAAATAATTTTCGCCTACCATGCGAAATTACCTTAGACCGCCCCTGCACATATGACAGACAGTCCCTGTCGGAGACATACAGTTTTACATATAGACAGTACAGTGCAGTTTTTAGAAGGGTTCCTTCTTCCTGGCTGCGTCACAGGGTCATACATGTGTGCGTCATACAGGGTCATAGAGGATGTGAATGCTCCATTACGACGTCATTGTTGTTATGTCCTTGCGTCATTGCGTCATTGCATCACAAGGGGGTGCTGTTGTTCCATCCTCATGACGGGAGCTCTGCTTTTCCCCACTTCCACATTTTCACCTCTCCCGGCAGCCGAAACCTCCAGACGTTGTAAAGTCTGTGTAAAAATCCTTCCCCGCTTTTACGTGGTCCCCATTGTTGTTTATTCACAGCTGGGCTGTTTGAACGGCTTGGGTGGGCAGTGGACAGGGCTCATATAGCTGGTAGTCCAGGCCAGCTCGGGGGATTCGAACTAGCAACCTTCCGATTGCAAGCACAGCTGTGTTACCGCTGTGCTATCTCCCTGGTACACAGTAATAGTACACAGCAAACAAGATCACTTACTCCGGCTTTAGTATTTGATCACACCTCGGACACTTCCCAAGTGTGATGTATTGGCGAATAATGTGTAAAGATTTATTTTTATTTTTTTTTTATTTCTTCGATTTGTACACCGCCACTCCCGGAGGCTCCCAGTAGGGTGGCCTTTTCCAGCTGACAGATGGTAATTTTGTCAGTGCTGATTGTGCTTAAGTGCAGGCCAAGGTCTTTAGGCACTGCATCCAGTGTGCCCATCACCACTGGGACCACCTTGACTGGCTTGTGCCAGAGTTTTTGCAGTACTATCAAATTTACATTATTACTACTACTATTATTATTATTATCATAATCATCATCATCACAATCATCATCACTATCATTATCATTATCATTATTAGATACATGACAAGATGAGTCCACAGAAAACAAGATCACTTTACTGGATTTTGTAATTGGATCACACGTTGGACACTTCCCAAGTGTCTAGGACTGTGTGATGTATCAGCGAATAATGCGTGCAGATCCCAGTAGGGTGGCCTTTTGCAGCTGATACATGGTAATTTTGTCATCGCCAATTGTTTTTAAATGCTCTCTCTCTCTCTCGGCATTACTTCGCGAACGAAGATTCTTAGGAAGGGCTCATCCCACGCTTTTTACAAGTGCGTTGATGACTAAAAAGGCCAATCTGAGATAGGCAAGTTCGGTGGCAGAAAGCACAGCAGAAAGTCTTCTTGGGTGATGTTGTTTCCAAGTTGCGGTTCTTTCTGCGTTGTCGTTTCTCTTCGAGACCCATTCAGCGTGTCTTCTCGAAAGAGGCTACAGCATTGTGGAGAGTGCGTCTCCATGCCTCCCGATGTGGGGCCAGGGTGGACCATTGTTGGTGATCAATCTGGCCGAGCCTGAGGTGTTGTTTCAGGGAGTCCTTATATCTCTTTTTGGGGGCACCTCTCTTGCGCTGACCCGTAGCGAGTTCACCGTAGAGTAGTATCTTTAGGAGGCGGTGGTTCTCCATCCTAGAGACGTGCCCTACCCAGTGCAGCTGTGTTCTCAATAGCACGGCCTCAATGCTGGTGACCCCTGCTTGCTCAAGGACAGCAACATTCGTCACATAGTCAGTCCAGTGTATATTTAGGATTGTGCGAAGACAGCGCTGATTAAAGCGTTTGAGGAGTCATAGGTGTTGGCGATAGGTGACCCATGTTTCAGACCCATACAGGAGAATAGACAGTACGATAGCTCTGTGCACACTGATTTTGGTGCTTTGCCTCAGGTGCTTGTTGCTCCAGACTCTTTTGTGAAGCCTTCCAAATGCACTCTATGCCTTTACTAACCTGTGATCTATCTCTTTGTCAATCTTCGCGCCTGAAGAGGTGATGCTTCCCAGGTAAGTGAACTGCTGAACGGACTTAAGCACAGATGTGCCTCTGCTGACGTGGGGATGATGGTGTTCTTCCTGTGGTGCGGGCTGGTAGAGGACTTCCCTTGTCTTCAGGCTGACTTCCAGCCCAAATAGGTCTGCAGCTGCTGCAAAGCAGGATGTGAGGCGCTGCAGGACTGCTTCTGAATGGGCGACAAGGGCAGCATCCTCAGCAAAAATGCAGGCCAGTGTCTTTAGGCACTGCACCCAGTGTGCCAATCACCACCGGAACTACCTGTATTGGCTTGTGCCAGAGTCTTTGCCGTTCTATCTTTAAATCTTCAAATCTTGTAAGCTTCTCGTCAATCCTGCTGTTGCCTGGGATTGCATATCATCATCATCATGTCTTTCTCCCCATGTGGGTATAAAGTATGAAGATGCCAGCCATAGATGCAAGTGAAACATCAGGAGAAAATGCTGCTGGAACACGGCCATACCGTCTGGAAACCACACAGCACTTCTGTGTATATGAATTCTGCGTATTTCCTTTCTTTGAAATAGGACAGAAAGGGTCTGTCTGCACTGTAGAATTAATACAGTTTGGCATCACCTTAACTGCTCTGGCTCAATGCTGTGGGGTTCTGGAGCTGTAGTTTCATGAGTACCCTTCAGCAGAGAAGGCTTAAGACCCTCTACCTACCATCAGAGGCGTTGAAGACTGTGATACATGCCACCGTGGTCTCTCGACTCGACTATTGCAATGCCCTGTATGCGGGTCTACCGCCGTCCACGACTCGGAGGTTGAGACTTGTCCAGAATGCAGCGGCCAGACTCATTTCGAGGGTATCGGCTAGGAACCATATCTCACCAATCTAAAAGTTCTTCATTGGCTGCCTACAGAGTTCAGAGTGATCTATAAACTCATGGTGCTAACCTTCAAAAGCACGGCAAAGAACCGGACCAGCCTATCTGGGCGATCGGCTGACAGACCAACGCAGTGAAAGACCAGCGCGTGCAATAAATGGTGACCGTATAGCCATCCCAGGGGTGAGAGAGGCCCGGCTGACAAAGACCAACGGAGAGCCTTCTCTGTGGTGGCCCCTGTGACCTGGAATACACTTCCGCCTGCTCTCAGGGCCACATCATTAGCCAGATTCCTGTCCGACTTGAAAACCTGGCTCTTCCGCCAGGCGTTTGAGGGATTGACTAGATAACCTGGAGGCTGGGCCCTCTATGGTTCTCTGTACCTGTGTTTTTAATTGATGTACCTGTGTTTTGTTTTCTTAAATGGCCCGGAGCACCAATGGTGGAGGCGACTCACAAGAAATAAAGTTATTATTATTATTATTATTATTATTGTGAAACTGCAACTCCCTTGCTTCCATTGCAGGGAACCATGACAGGTAAAGTGGAGTCAAATGCATCAATTGTACCTTTTTCGTGCAGCCCCTCCTTGTTTGCATAGAAAACAATGTATTTTGCAAGCAAACCTGGTTCCTTGCAAGCAGGGAAAGGTTGCATCAAAAGCAACTACGAGGGCAGGTCAAGAAGTCTGTGACTTTTGGATGAAGCACAGCTTTTTGGATTAAAAAATCATTTTATTTCTCAACGTCGTCTCCTTTGAGCTCTATACACTTTGTCCAACGTTTCTCCAATTTTTTTTCCTCCCTTCCAAAAAATAAGATTTGTCGAGGTCATCAAAATAGGTATTTGTTTGTGAGATGATTTCATCGTTGGAGTCAAATCTCTTTCTGTGGAGCCATTTCTTCAGGTTTGGAAACAAGAAATAGTCACTCGGGGCTAAATCCGGAGAATAGGGTGGATGAGGGAGCAATTTGTATCCCAATTCATGGATTGTTGCCATGGCAACTGCACATGTCTGCACCTTTGCATTGTCCTGGTGCAAAATAACTTTTTTTCTTGGCCAAATGCATTTGGTTTTCCCCCCAAATCCTTATTAAATCGACCCAATAAGTTGGCATAATACCCGCCATTGTTTTACCCTTTTGAAGGGAGTCAATGTGGATCATACCGCGTGCGTCCCAAAAAACGGTCGCTATGACTTTATTGGCTAACAAACCCACCTTGGCCTTCTTTGGCGCCGATTCACCCCAAGAAACCCACTGTTTTGACTGCTGTTTGGTCTCTGGTGTGTTGTGGTGGATCCACGTTTCGTCCACGGTTACGAAACAGCGCAAAAACTTGTCCATATTGCGGTTGAACAACGCCAAACACTCCTGCGAAATTGTCGCACGATTGCGTTTGTGGTCGACTGTGAGCAAACGTGGCACCCATCGTGCGGAAAGCTTTCTCAGACCCAAGTGATCATTTAAAATTGAAACCACTGAGCCACGTGAGATGCCTATGGCTTCCACAATCTCTCGCACTTTCAATCTCCGATCGGCCAACACCATGTCGTGAGTTTTTTCAATTGTTTCGGGTGTCGAGACTTCAGCTGGGCGTCTAGAACGTTCGGCATCTTCCGTGCTTCCACGGTTACAACGAAATTCAGTAAACCACTTTTTTAACCATTGAAATGGATGGTGCAGAGTCCCCATCATATTTATCAAGCTTAGCCTTGGTTTGAGGGATGGGTTTTTTTCCGCAAAAAAAATGCTTAACGAGCACACGAAATTCACTTTTTTCCATTTTCTCCTCCAATCGCGCGGTAGTCTGCTATCAATGGCTGTCAAACACAAACTAAATGACGCAGCTTGTTCAAATTTTGACAGGAGTCAACTGACAGGTGCCTGTTGACAGGAGCAGTGTCGTGCTTTCAGTTCAGAGGCGGGAAATCCAAAAAGTCACGGACTTATTGACCCACCGTCGTATTTTCCAAAAGTGTTCCAAAGCAGAAAAACATATTGGGAGGAAAAGCGCAGAACCCGACATAGCCACAGCCAGTGAGAAGCAAACCTTTTGCAGCGTCTGTCAGAAGAGAATAAGTGACACTTGGCATCCTTAGAATGAAACCTTTGCATTTAATCAAGATAGACCCGCCTTCGTTTCCAGAAGAAGCCATTAGTCGTATCATAATTCACTTAGTTCTCAGGATCTTGGCCGCAAAGTCCAGGAGGAATGGCCAGACTTTAGAGACGGAGGGTAAATATAGGCCTTGGCTTCCATATTTAATGTCTGCATTAGCAGAGTTCTTCATTGAACGCATTCAGGCTGTTCAGAGCCAACGGCATACTTAAGTCCTTGTTGGCGCATCTGATGCGGAGGCATTGGCCATTACCATTATTTTCCCAATGTGTCCCTAAATTCATGCCCATTGGGTTCAGTGGGTTCTTTCTTTCATGTAATTGGCAAAGACAGACTGGGACCAGTGCTTGTTTATGACGCATATAATGCAGTTTGGAATTGCATTCTATGGTCAATGCGGACTCATTATATAGGTACTAGGCATGGTTTCGAACCCAAAAATCGTGATTCTAAAATCAAATGGGGGGGGGGGGGATTTTTTTTATTAGTAATAGAAAAACGTACAAACAAATTTCCAAATATTTCTCAAATGTAACTTAATTACTAACGAAATTTGTTAGTAGTTCGTATGCCAGCGCATGTGCATTCCAGATGGTTTTGGCCTACAACTCCCAGAAATCCTAACAGCTGGTAAATTGGCTGGGATTTCTGGGAGTTGTAGGCCAAAACTTGAATAAATCACACTGAATTCTAGATGGGACTCTCCAAATAGGAAGGAGGGAGGGACGGAGGGAGGGAGGGAGGGGGTATTCTATTCTTGGAAGCAGCAAAAAAAGGGAGGAGAAGCCCCCCCCTCGCTCCTCGCTGCCTCTCTCTCACCCCGATCCTGAGGGAGCGAGGGCCCAAGTTTGCCCAGGCTGAGAGGAAAAGGAAGAGGCCTGAGGCTGTGAGGAATGGTGGGAGTTGAAGTCCAAAACACCTGGAGGGCTGAAGTTGGCCCCTCATGAAGCCTCTTCAAGGCTTTAGATCCTGGCAGGCAGAAGGGGCAGGGAGAGCCGTCCACTCCTCCTGCCTGCCAGGATCTAAAGCAACAAAGAATATTGGGGTGAGAAACCAACCTAATGTATAATAGAATGAATGCTACTGTAAGTGCCTAATATTATAAGTAATCCAACTGGTCATATACCTACATTCCATGCACATGCAATAATACAGCAGTAATAACAATGGGTATAAGAAGAGGTAAAATTCAAACCGAAGTATTCTGACTGTGGTCCCTCCTCAAACTGCAAAAGCTCTTCTCTATGAGCCCGGGATTCTGCAGCAAATGCCCCCCCCCAAGAATATGTATGTGTGTGCACCCAGGCAGCAAACGCTGTGCCCGGGGTTTTGGCTTTTCCCGGGCTCAGAGAGAAGAGCCTTTTGCAGTTTGAGGAGGGACCACAGTCAGAATACTTCGGTTTGAATTTTACCTCTTCTTATACCCATTGTTATTACTGCTGTATTATTGCATGTGCATGGAATGTAGGTATATGACCAGTTGGATTACTTATAATATTAGGCACTTACAGTAGCATTCATTCTATGATACATTAGGTTGGTTTCTCACCCCAATACTCTTTGATGCCTTAGATCCTGGCAGGCAGGAGAGGCAGGAAGCCTGGAAAAATGTAAACAGAGGTTTACTCAGAAGTAAATCCACAAAGGAGGGTACTTCATCCAAAGTGCCCTCCTTTGCAGATTTACGTCTGAGTAATCCTCTCTGTTTGCATTTTTTCCGGGCTTCCAGCCGACAGAAGGAGCGAGTTTAGGGCTTGCCTTGCCATAATACTTATTGGCAAGGGAGGCGGGAGGGTGGTGAGAGAGAAGGAGGTGCCCCCTTACGACCTAATAACGACACTTAAGAAAATCCTGGCCCCGAAGTTCTATAAAGAAAGTCCACTTCCTGGTTGGCGTTCCAGGTGCGGGAAATACTCAAAAGTAGCATTTCTTACGAATTTCTTCCGAATCATTTTTTCTCATGCCTAATAGGTACCCCTGGTGGTACAATGGGTTAAACTCTTGTGCTGGCAGGGCTGAAGACTGACAGGTCGCTGGTTCAAATCCGGGGAGAGTACGGATGAGCTCCCTCTGTCAGCTCCAGTTCCCTATGCGGGGATACGAGAGAGGCCTCCCACAAGGAGGGTAAAACACCAGAAGCAACTTGCAGTTTCTCAACTGGCTGTCCTCCTTCCTCCAAAACCACCGGCAGCGAGTGAAGTGGGGAGGGGTGGTCTCCGAGGGCTCCCCCTTACATTGTGGAGTTCCCCAGGGGGCCATCCTCTCCCCGCTGTTATTTAACATCTACATGCGACCACTCGCCCAACTGGTGCGGAGTTTTGGGCTGGAATGCCATCAGTACGCTGATGACACCCAGCTCATTCTGAGGGTGGACGCCGGGGTGGAATCTGTACCCGATAATTTCCATCTGTGCCTAGAAACCATAACTGGATGGCTGCGAGCCAGTAAGTTGAAGGTGAACCCGGCGAAGACGGCGATCTTGTGGCTGGGCCGCCCGGGGTGGGGTGGGGTAGAGACCCAGTTGCCGACGTTCGACGGTGTGGCACTCCGCCCGCAACTGTCAGTAAAGAGCCTAGGGGTCCGGCTGGACTCCCAGCTGTCTATGGAGGCGCAGATTGCCTGTGCCTGCAAGACAGCGTTTTGCCACCTGTGACAGGCAAAACGTCTGGCTCCTTACCTCTCCCGCTGCGACCTGGCCACGGTGATCCAAGCCATGGTCATCTTGAGGCTCGACTACTGTAATGCGCTGTACATGGGCCTACCCTTGTCGGCGATCCGGAAACTCAAGCTGGTGCAGAACGCAGCAGCGCGTTTGCTTTCAGGAGCCTCAAGATCTGCCCATGCGACTCCACTCTTGCGCGAGCTGCACTGGCGCCCAATTGAATTCAAGGTGTTAGTTCTAACTTTCAAGGCCTTATATGGTTTGGGGCCAGTGTACCTGAGGGAGCGGCTCACCCCTTACGTGCCCAGGAGATCGCTGCGTTCAGAGGGGCTCAACTTATTGGAGGTGCCCGGCATTAAGGATTACAGACTCACCAGTACGTGGCAGAGGGCGTTCGCCGTGGCCGCGCCAACCTTGTGGAATACCCTCCCTGAGGAAATTCGAGCCACCCGGGACCTGATGCCTTTCCGCAAAGCCGTTAAGACCTGGCTATTTAGACAGGCATTTGGCCCATAACTAGTGACCGTTTTCATCAGCACTCTGTTGTGCCGCTGCCATCGCACTTCTGCAGTCTTATTGCAGTTTTGCCGGGAATAGGGTTTTAACTGGGGGTTTTAAATTGGTTTTTATTGTGTCTTATGTGTTTTACTTGCTATTTTAACTCTGTAAACTGCTCTGGGCTCCAGAGAGAACGGTATATTAAGTTGAACTAATAAATAAATAAATAAATAAATAAATAAATAAATAAATAAATAAAGTTGCTCCTGACATGAAAAAAACCCTCATTATATTTATTTATTTATTTATTTACTTATTTATTTCGACTTATATACCACTCTTCCCGAAAAGGCTCAGGGTGGTTCACAGCAATGAACAACAAAACACAACATAACTGTAGTTGAAAACATAATAAAAACAGATTAAGACCAGAGTCGGGGTCACAGCTTAGAGATTGAACGCCTGGCGGGACAGGTTGGTCTTAAAGGCCCTCCGGAAAGCCTGTAGGTCAGTTATTGCTCGTGCCTCCTCCGGGAGGGCCTTCCAAAGGGTGGGCGCTACTAGGGAGAAAGTGCGCTGCCGCGTCGATGACAAGCGGCAGATCTTAAATGATGGAGTCTCCAGTACGTTTTGATCCATGGACCATAGTGGTCTCTGGGGAATGTTCAGGGAGAGGCGGTCCTTCAGGTACACTGGCCCCAGGCCATGCAAGGTCTTAAAGGTTAGCACCAGCACTTTGAAGGCAATCCGGTGCTCGATAGGGAGCCAGTGCAAGCGCTATAGGACGGGTGTGATGTGGCACGATAGTGTCACTCCAGCCAGCAGTCGAGCCGCAGCGTTTTGCACCATCTTCAGTTTCCGGATTACCAACAAAGGAAGGCCAATGTAAAGGGCGTTACAGTAGTCCAGTCTCGAGATGACCGTGGCCTGGATTACCGTGGCGAAGCCGTCACCAGCTGCCTTGCCTGGTGCAGGTGGAAAAACACTGCTCTGCTCACGGTGGAGACCTGAGCCTCCATCGTCAGCAGAGGGGCCAGTTGGACCCCCAAGCTTTTAACCAGAGGCAACGGGCTAACCACCTCACCGTCCATTATTGGCAGCCGGAGCTCGCCCCCCCCCCCCTGGGGCGACCCAGCCACAGGACCTCCGTCTTCGACGGGTTCACCTTCAGCCTGCTGGCCCGTGGCCACTCAGTCATGGCTTCAAGGCACTGATGGAAATAATCGGGCACAGAGTCCGGCCGGCCTTCCATCCTCAGCACCAGCTGGGTGTCGTCAGCGTACTGATGGCACTCCAGGCCAAAACTACGCACCAGTTGGGCCAGTGGACACACATAGGTGTTAAATAATAGAGGGGCGAGGATAGCCCCTTGGGGGACCCCACAATTAAGGGGGACCCTTTCCGAGACCATCCCTCCCCTCTCCATCCGTTGTCCCCGATCTTGGAGAAAGGAGGCCACCCATTTAAGGGCGGACCCCTCACTCCTATTATGGCTAAACGGTGGGTCACATTATATGTGTTATATGGCAATATAGATCCAGTCCAACTCCCCTTATTGGAGCCTGATCCCTTACCTGGTCCTAAAAGGTCCAGAAAAGGAAGCATTCTTCATTCTTAGACCAGGTAACAATAGTTTTCTCATATATAGAATGATCTGCTCCTTTAAATGTAACGCGTCTGTGTTTCCAGCTTTAAGTTGCCTGTCAACTTACAGTATGTCAACCTTAGGGATTTAGAAGGGTTTTACCTAGGCAAGGAAGACTCAGAGGTGGTTTTCCCAGTTCATTCCTCTGAAATACAGTCCTAGTATTGGTGGTCTCCCATCCAAGTACTAGCTAGGACTGACCCTGGTTAGGTTCTGGGATCAGACATAATCTAGTGCCTTTAGGGCAGGCTTGGGCAAACTTTGGCCCTCCAGGTGTTTTGGACTTCAACTCCCACAATTCCTAACAGTCGCAGGCAGGCCCGGATTAACACCTTTTTGCGCCCTAGGCCACAATTTGGAATTACGCCCCTTTTAAGCCAACCTCTACCGCACCCCCCCCCCATCCTTTCATCCGCTCGTCCCCCTTAGGGCCCTGCATCCAGATCTCCCGATGTGGCCCCACTAGATCCGCCACAGGAGTTTCCCTCTCGGCAGGCACTATGGATACAGGCATGGGGGGAGGAGCCTCCTCCCCGATGCCGGGGCTTGAGGCACTTGGCTCCTACCCGGTATCGGGGATTGCGCATGCGTTGTAGTCAGCAGCTGTACTGATGCTGCGCTTCTCCCCTATACCAGGGCTTGTCGCGTTGGGCTTCTCTCCTGTACTGGGGTTTGCGCATGTGCCGTAGCCGGCAGTTGCGCTTCTCTCTCCAGTAAGGAGGAGTCTCCTCCTTGTGTTGGACAAGGAATACCAGCTTTCATGGTGTTAGGGCGTGCGCAGACAGCGCAATGGAGTTTCCTGTACTTGCACTGAAGGAGCCAGCAAGTGGATGCTGTCGGCATCGAGGGAGTTAATTGTTCCTCCTGTCGACGTCGACGGCAGTGTTGAGAGCCCCTGCGCATACGCCGTTTGCGCAACAATAGCAAAGGCAGGAGCTGGTATTCAGGAAGGGGCAGGGGCGCCGCCGAAAAGGAGGACCTCCGGTATCCTTTCTTCCTCATCTCCACGCGCATTGCGAGTTTTTTTGTTTCAACATTTTTTTTGGTCCGTGGCCTAGGTTGGCCTTATGGGTAATCCTGGCCTGGTTTGGAGGAGGATTGATTTTGTCATTTGGGAGTTGTAGTGGCTGGGATTTATAGTTCACCTACAATCAAAGAGCATTCTGAACTCCACCAACGATGGAATTGAATCCAACTTGGCACACATGACCGACAGAAAATACTGGAAGGGTTTGGAGTTGTAGTTCACCTACCTCCACAGAGCACTGCGGACTCAAACAATTAGACCAAACTTGGCACGAATACTCAATATGGCCAAATGTGAGCAGTGGGGGAGTTTGTTTGTTTCAATATTTTTTTGGGGTCCGTGATCTGCGACCCCCCTCGGCTTGCAACCCTAAGCCATGGCCTAGGTTGGCCTTATGGGTAATCCTGGCCTGGTCGCAGGCCCCTTCCTTTCCCCCTTCAGCCGCTTAAGCTTTCATATGATACTAGCTGTACCCGGCACGCGTTGCTGTGCCCTTTTTAGGAGATGCGAGAAAGTCCAATCATCCACGGTGTGCCCTCCTCTAAACTGCAGTTGGATGGAGTGTGGGTCATGGGGGGCATGGTGTGCCAAGTTGGGTCTTTATTGGTCTTGGTTCTGGGCCACAGTGGTCTGTGGGGAATGATGGGTTTTGAAGTACTACAAATCCCATTTTCCATGGTGGTACTTCAAGTCCCATCATGCATGGTCGGGGCTCTGTGTGCCAAGGTAGGTTACTGTAAATTCAGGCCATACACAATGTCCCATGAGCTGAGGCCTAGTTAGGAACAGCAAGTTAATGAAGCCTTACTGTCAATTCAGGCCGTACACAATGTCCAATGAGCTGAGGCCTACTCGGGAGAATCAAGTTAATGAAGTCTTACTGTCAATTCAGAGCGTAAACAGCTTCCCAGTAAGTGAGGGCTAGTTAGGAAATCAAGTTAATGAAGTCTTACTGTCAATTCAGAGCGTAAACAGCTTCCCAGTAAGTGAGGGCTAGTTAGGGAAATCAAGTTAATGAAGTCTTACTGTCAATTCAGAGCGTAAACAGCTTCCCAGTAAGTGAGGGCTAGTTAGGGAAATCAAGTTAATGAAGCCTTACTGTCAATTTTGGGCGTGGTCTGTGATTTTTGGGGTGTAAATTTTCGGTTGGAAGTGATTTGGGTGTTTGTGTTGGGGGGATTGGCTCAGGCCTTTTCCTTATTCTGTTTTGGCAGTTTATTATGGATCGAATTTTCATGTTGGCTGGCCAGTGCAGCAGTTATGCAACCGCCCTTATTGGCAGCCAATCATGTTGTTCAGAATGTAGAGGCTGGGTGAGTCTTTCGCTTCCCGGAGGATGCTGGTAAATGTAGTTTTATTTTTATTCGTTGTTTTGGGGGCCTTTAGGTTTTGGGGGAAAGTTTTTTGCTACAAACGTACCTTGCTTGAGGCCTATTTCTGTTGGCAAGTAGTGTGTTTCTGCGTTGTATGGTTTCTTTGTTTGAGGTATACATCACATGACGTGAACCCATTTATATAATAGATTATTTCTAGCAACCAAGCAGTGCTTCTTGTAGGTCAGAGCTCAGTCCATAGTAACTCCCAAGTATTTGGGTGTGCTGCAATTCTCCAGGTCATCCTCAGAGCTCAAGATGCTTGTCTGTTCTTCAGATGAAAAGCACATGTCTGCATTTTAGATAAATTAGGAATCATCTGGTTTTCTCTGTAATAGGTAGTAAGAGCACCTAAAGCTTCGGAGAGCTTCTGTTCATTTCAAAGCTCCCTGCTTGAGCGGTGATGGCATGATCATCAACATTTATTTATTTATTTATTTATTATTTGGACTTGTACGCCGCCACTCCCCGAGGGCTCGGAGCGGCTTACACATATAAAAGCATCACAGGAGTAAAAACAAAGTATTAAACTAGACCAATAAAGATTTTCCAGCTTAGCGATCAAAGGCTAGCCAGAAAAGTTGAGTATTGCAGGCCTTGCGGAAAGAGAGTAGGTCATGCAAGGCCCGCACATCACTTGGAAGGGTGTTCCAGATTGATAGCGCTACTACAGAAAAGGCTCTGTGCTAGGTCGATGTGAGGCGGATTGCTTTAAAAGTGGGCACTTCCAGGAGATTCATTTGTTCGGATCGAAGTGACCTCTGGGGTTGGTAGGGGAGGAGATGGTCCCTCAGATACAGCGGCCCCAGACCATGCAAGGCCTTGAAGGTTAACACCATCACCTTGAAGGTGATCCGGTGCTCGACCGGAAGCCAATGGAGCTGCTGGAGGATGGGTGTTATGTGACATCTCACTGGGGTCCCAGTGAGAAGTCGGGCAGCGGCATTCTGGATGAGCTTTAGTTTCCAGATCACTGACAAGGGCAGGCCAATGTAAAGGGCATTACAGTAGTCCAGTCTCGAGATGACTGTGGCTTGGAGCACCGTGGCCAGGTCGTCTCTGGATAGGTAGGGGGCCAGACGCCTAGCTTGCCGCAGGTGGAAAAAGGTGGTTTTGCTGACAGTGGAGACCTGGGCCTCCATCGACAGCAACGGGTCTAAGACGACCCCAAGGCTCTTAACTGAGGATGTCGGGCGTAATGCCTTGCCATCCAAGCCAGGCAGTCGGGCCTCCCCACCCACCGGGCGGCCCAGCCACAGTATCTCCGTCTTTGCTGGATTCACCCTCAATCTACTGGCACGCAGCCAGTAGAGATGGAAACCCTCTATGTTTGTTCTCAGGTTCATAGGTGAAACTCTCCGTTTGTTGTACTGAATTCTATGGGATCAAGAACTATGCACTGCATTTTACTAAATCAATGTTATGTCCTTTTTGTCTTAAGAAGGATACAATAACGAGAGAGAGAGAGGTTGTCTTTTCAGTATGTGTTTTCTTGGATGCTGCCTTCTGAACTCTATTTTATCTGCCCTTGCATCCCTTGCTTTGAATAAATGAAACATTGAAATGTATGAATCAATGGCCGCGCGGATGAGTAAGCGTACATTTGCATTTCGCCTTTTAGCAAACAAGAAGAAAGAGAAAGAACGTCCCGAGATCTCCCTCCCTTCAGACTTCGAACACACCATCCACGTGGGCTTTGATGCGGTCACCGGGGAATTCACCGTAAGTTGCTTTTATTTTCTCATGGACTTCTTCTGATCTGAGATATTTTTCTTTGCAGCCATTTAAAGCTGCTTTTTTTTTTGGTCATGTCAGGAGCGACTTGAGAAACTGCGAGTCGCTTCTGGTGTGAGAGAATTGGTCACCTGCAAGGACATTGCCTAGGGCACGCCCAGATGTTTTTGAAGTGTTACCATTCTTGTGGGAGGTTTCTTTCATGTCCCTGCATAGGGAGCTGGAGCTGACAAGGGAGCTCATCCACACTCTCCCCAGATTCAATCCTGTGACCTGTCAGTCTTCAGTCCTGCCGGCACAGAGGTTTAACCTCCAATTAAAAAAACTGTATTGAACTGAGTTGTATAGGTCTACACTTGGCCATATAACGCAGTTCCAAACTGTTTACAGCAGGGGTGCCCACACTTTTTCAGCACGCGAGCTACTTATAATAAAACCAAGCCAGAAAGATCTACCTACCTCCTCAAGGCTGGAGAGGGGAGGGGCGGGGCTTGGCACGGCCTGGCTCCACCCCCTCTGGCTTCAGCTCTACCAGCAGCTTCTCCAGGCTTGAGGAGGGCAGTGCCAAGCCAGTGGCGACATAGCTAGCACAAGACTGGCTTGGTACTGCCATCCTCAAGCCTGGAGAAGCTGCTGGTAGAGCGGAAGCCAGAAGGGGGGCGGAGCCATCATCATCAAAACTGTATTACGGTCACAGACCAGCACAAAGCGGGCACAAGCGCCCTAAGAGGAGAAGGACAACTCCCCAGTAAACAGTTATTTAAAATCAGACTAGAAATCAGTATAAAATATATATTTTAAAAGACAGGATATTGTTGCCTTACGGTGTCAATCATCACCCGCCTGATCTTAAGGGCACCAGCACAGAACTTGGCAACACTCTAAGTCATTGCAGTGCTTGAGTCCGAAAGCAGCAGGGTGGAATAGCATCTTTCACTGTGCCCCGGGTACTTTAGAAGCCATGGTCCAATGAGATTGGATCTGTAGAACATGCATTGAAGAAGCATGTGCTCAGTTGTTTCCACATGACCAGACCCACAGGGGCATAGTCTCTGCTTGAAGGGGGTCTTCTGAGACCTCCCCTCCAATACAGCCGATGGGAGGGCATGGCATCTTGCCAGGGTCAAAGCCCTTCGGTGTCTGGGCACCTCCAGGTCTGTTAGGTATGCCATGGGGGCAGTGAGGTATCCAGTGGCTTCTCTAACAATGAAGGCTGGGGAACAGGCTAGGTTGGATTGGCGCTCTATGTCCAGGGTCCGTTGCTGAATGAGATCCTTGGCTTGGTCCCATCTCATGCTTAGCAGTTGCCCTTGGGAGAAACCTAGCGTTGCGATCTTTGCTGAGACTGTTTTAATCCATGTGGACTGGAAGTCGTCTCTCATGATGAGGGGGGCAAGACCACATGGGGAGAAGCATAGGTGTAGCCAGTAGTAGAGAATAGCTGTCCATATTCTTGCTTCCACTTTCACGAAGCCTGTCTCCAATTGCAGGGTAGCGTTAGGGACACACCTGGGAGCCTGTAGAGCCGCTCTTAGGAATTTCGATTGGACATGCTCGAGTGGGGCATAATTTGAGAAGGGTCCAAGCTGGGCTCCATACAGCATTTGTGCGACTGATTTTGCTTCAAAAAGTTTAAGAGCCGCCGGCCCCGCCCCTCCCCTCCCCTCTGGCTTTGGAGCTCCCAGCAGCTTCTCCAGGCTTGAGGATGGCAGTGCCAAGCCAGCCTTGTGCTAGCTATGCCACCACTGTCTTGGCATTGCCATCCTCAAGCCTGGAGAAGCTGCTGGGCTCCAAAGCCAGAGGGCGGGGCGGGGCCCCTCTGGCTTGATGCGCTTCCTGGCTCCGCCCCCCTCTGAGAAGCACCCCATCCAGCTGGGGTCGACCTCATTCGGTCCTGGGATCGACTGGTCGATCACGATCGACTTCCTGGGCAGCCCTGATATAAGGCCTTGAAGGTCAGCACCAGCACTTTGAACGTAATCCGGTACTCCACTGGAAGCAAATGCAGTTGCTGCAGGATGGGGGTGATATGACACCTGGCCGAGGCGCCAGCAAGCAGGTGAGGTGCTGCATTCTGCACTAGAGGGTGTTCCAGTAGTCTAATCTCGAGATGACTGGATCACCGTAGCTAGGTCGCTCCTGGATAGGTAGGGTGCCAGCCGTCTAGCCTGACACAGGTGGAAAAATGCAGATCTGCTGACAGCAGAGACCTGGGCCCTCGTTGTCAGTAGTGGGTCCAACTGGATACCCAGAGTTTTTTTTACCAAGAATGACGGCCAAAGTGCTTCGCTGTCCAGGGTAGGCAGCTGGCACTCCCCCCCCCCAAGCAGGCGACCCACCATAGGTTCTCCATCTTCGATGGATTCACCTTCAACCGGCTAGCCCGTAGCCATCCAGTCACGGCCTCCAGGCACAGATGGAAATTATCAGGTACGGAGTCCGGCTGACCCTCCATCCTCAGCACAAGCTGGGTGTCATCAGTGTACTGATGGCACTCCAGACCAAAACCACGCACCAACCGAGCCAGTGGCCACATGTAGATGTTAAATAATAGAGGGGAGAGAATACCCCCTGAGGGACCCCACGCGTAAGTGGGAGTTTCTTGGAGACCGCGCCTCCCCTCTCCGCTTGTTCTCCCCGATTTTAGAGAAAGGAGGCCACCCATTTAAGGGCAGTCCCCCGTCACCCCCGTCACGGCTAAATGGTGGAGCAATAATGCATGATCGACTGTATCAAAAGCTGCCGTGAGGTCCAATAACACGATCAGCGCTGATCCACCTTGGTCCAGTTGGCAGTGAAGCTGGGCTGTGATGGAGAGAAGAACCGTTTCCGTCCCGTGCCCAATACGGAAACCGGACTGGAAGGGACCTAACCTGGCGGTCTCGTCTAAGAACTACTGCAACTTGAACTTCTGGGCTCAATGCTTATTAAACCCTGGGAGTTTTATTTACTTTTATTTATTTATTTATATGCCGCCCTTCTCACCCCGCAGGGGACTCAGGTCAGATTACAATATACGTATTGCATTTAGACACACAAACACAGAAGACAGACAGAGGCATTTTTTAAACATCTGGCCACCAGGGGGAGCTGTCGCACACCTTCATTCCTCAACGTGTTTCCTGGAGATCTTTTTTATGGCCTTGTAAATTAGTTAAATTAAGCCTCCCCACTAAGTGGTGCCTTAATTTCCTACTTGACCGATGCAACTGTCTTTCGGGTTGCAAAGGTCGACAACAGGCTACACAATAGGTCGAGAGCCCACCTCGACCCGGGCAGGCCTCGATACTCATGACCTTCTGGTCAGTAGAGATCTTATGCCAGCTGACACCCAGCCAGCTGCGCCACATTCCCGGTGCTAAGTTTTAGTTTGGAGATACACCAATTCTCTTTCCCAGAGAAGGCTGGAGATTTTGTCAGACTACAACTCCCATGTTTCTATCACATTGAGCCACAGCAGTTCAAGTGGTGTCAAAGTGCATTAATTCAGCATAGATCCATCATATGGTGGACATCAAGTTGTTGATGGGGGTCAACTAAAGATCCAGATGATTCAAACGGTTAGGGCTGGGCCTTTTCAGCTTAGGCTTTCCTGATCGTAGGCCTATTTTTGGATGAGCTATATGGTAAGTATCCCATACCAAGGGGTTCTGCTACTCATTCCAGGTCCATTACTCCAAACTGTCCACAAGTGTTCAGTGATGGCATTCTTTCTTTTTCCTCTCAGAAGTTTGGAAGTGCCATACAAATATTTTCCCCAACGTTTTCCTCTGACCCTGAATGCCATTGGTTGCTCTGGCTGCATTGCTTGCATTGAGCTGAGCTGCACCCGAAAGCACAACCAAGGCGCCTGCATGGCCTGTCTCCAAGCTTCGGCTTTTGGTCATTGACATCGGACGACACCGTGCCCTTTGCCATCAGTGCATGTCCAAACTCCATTCCATCATTGCGTGAAGTAGGGCTGGAATCACTTGGATGCTGTGAGTTTTCCAAACTGTATGGCCATGTCCCAGAAGCATTCTCTCTTGACGTTTCACCCACATCTATGGCAGGCATCCTCAGAGGTTGTGGGGTCTGTTGGAAACAAGGCAAGTGAGGTTTATATATCTCTGGAATGATGTGGGAGAATGATGTCGGAGGCAAGTGTAAATATTGCAATTGGCCACCCTGATTAGCATCGATAGCCTTGAAGCTTCAAAGCCTGGCTGCTTCCTGCCTGGGGAATCCTTTGTTGGGAGGTGTTAGCTGGCCCTGATTTTGTCATATCTGGAATTCCCCTCATTTTTTTTAGTGTTGTCCTGATTTTAGAGTTTTTATTTAAAAAAAATACCGATAGCCAGATTTTGTTTGTTTTCAGCCAGGCTTTGAAGCTGCAAGGCTATTCAATGCTAATCAAAGATGGTCAATTGCAACATTCACATTTGCCTCAAACAGACAAGAGTTCTTTCTCCCACCCTGGTTATTCCACATATATAAACCTCAGTTGGCTAGTTTCCAACAGACCTCACAACCTCTGAGGATGCCTGCCATAGATGTGGGTGAAACGTCAGGAGAGAATGCTTCTGGAACGTGGCCAGACAGCTCGGAAAACTCACAGCAAAACAAAGTTTTTACGTGTTGAGCAACCCGCATGACAAGAATCCTGGATTGATGTGGGCAAAATGTCAGGAGAGAATGCTTCTGGAACATGGCCATGCACCCTGGAAAACTCACAGCAACCCATACTTTTTACTTGTTGGGAGACCCTTGTGACAAGAATTCCGGATTCACAAAAATCGCTGCAATTTGGGACACCCCCTGTATACATGCGCACTATGCAGAATCATTATTTCCTGTGCCAAAAGTTCTGAAATTGGGAGTTCATTCTGCGCAAAATTCACTTAGGGTTGATTTGTACGAAAAATGACATTTTCTGAGCAGGAAAAAAATAGGTTTGCAAATAAATGATATTTTCGATATGGAAAATGCGGTTTCCTGTGCAGGAAGACACTATTTTGGGCGCAAAACAACTGCATGTGGATTTTGCTCAATAAGCCATGATTTTCAGAAACTTTGGGTGCATCTGCACTGTAGATTGAATGCAGTTTGACTCTGCGTTAACTGTCACGGCTCATTGCTAAGGAATCTTGGGATTTGTAATTTGGTGAGGCACCATCATTCTTTGGCAGTGAAGGCTAAGTACTTTTCAAAACTGCAACTCCCAGTATCCCACAGCAGTGAGTTGTGGCAGTTAAAGTGGTGTCAAACTGCATTCATTCTACAGCAGGGGTGCCCACACCTTTTCAGCATGCGAGCTACCTTTATAACAACCAAGTTTGAAAGATCTACCTGGCATGCACGCTTGGTCGCTCCCGCCGCCACGCGCTCTCCCGCCGCCACCTTCCAGCCGCGCGGGGCTTCTTCAGCCAATGAGGCTTTAGTGTGCGGGCTCTGGCGCTGATCTCTTGACACATTGGTTGCTCCTGGGGGGGGGGGGAGCAAGGTGAAGGCATGCGCAGAAATAGGATGCAAGGCTGCGAGAGTGAGTGTGTGTGTGAGAGAGAAGGTCTCGCCGGAGGAGGATGGCCCCCGAGGTGGGGCTGCAGCTGACAAGTGCACCCTCAACGCCGGTGAGTGAAGCCTGGACAGGGTCCCAGTGCCGCCGAGGGCCGAGGCGAGAGAGAGACAGGGCGGAGCGCGAGGTGGGGCCCCGTCCAGGCTTCACTCACCGGCATCGAGGGCGCGCTCGTCAGCTGCAGCCCCACCGTGGGGACCATCCTTCTCTGGCGAGGCCTTCTCTCTCTCACACACACACACACTCACTCCCTCCCGCAGCCTCGCATCCTATCCCTGCGCGCGTGTTTGCCTTGCTCCCCCCCCCCATGAGCAACCAATCTGTCAAGAAATGAGAGCCAGGGCCTGGCCACTAAAGCCTCATTGGTGGAAGCAAGCCCCACGCGGCAAAAACGCACAGTGGCGGGATGTACGCGTCCAGCGCCCCATCCTGCTGTAAGCTACCTCAGATGGGCTCGCGAGCCACTCGTCGATCACGATCGACTTCCCGAGCAGCCCTGTTCTACAGTGTAGCCAGGGGCGGTCTCACCTCTCCCGGGGGGGTAGGCGAGCCTTATTTTTGCGCCCCCCATGGCTGCTGGACGCTGCGGCGGCCCGCGTAGCGGCAGCACGCGCTGCGCGCGGCTGTCATGCGTGCCTGCGCATGCGCGGTGACGTCACGCGTGGCTGCGCATGCACGGTGACGTCACGCACAGCTGTGCGGCTGCGTCATGCGTGGCTGCGCATGTGCGGTGACGTCACGTGCAGCTGCGCGAAAGTGCATCCGGCGCAGCTGCCCCACCGGCTGCGCCGGCGGCGACGGAGGCGGGCAGCACTGGCTCCCCGGGTAGGAGGCGCGGCGGAGGGGGGGCGGCCAGCGTGGCGGCGCCCCCAGGCCGCGACGCCCCCAGGACCCGCCGCCCTACGCGGCCGCTTACTCGGCGGAATGGCAAAGGCCGGCACTGAGTGTAGCTGCACCTTTTCTTTAAGATGATAGGAAAAGGTTAAAAGTATTTGTTGCTTCTTTGCAAAATAAATCTATTAAATAGTGGCAGAGTGAGCCCCGTTGGTCAGCTTTTCCTAAGGCATATATACGTTCGAATGCACCTTATAGCTAGCATGAAACTAGTTCAACATTTACAATTTGATTTAAGCATGGGAACGGGGTCCTTCTTCATGCTCAATCTTTTCGACCCATTATTGGTCATTTGTTCTCTGCGATTTTATTATTTTCCTAATGGGCGAAGCAACAAACCAAGGAAAGGAACCCAGTGTGCCAACCACCACAACTCAAATGGGAAATGGATGCTTCCAAACTTTGGGCTTAATTGTGGTTTTTTGCCCCTCTGTTTCCTTTTTCTTTCTGTCTCTCCTGTACCTGTCAATTACGACTTTGTTTGGTGCCTCGACATTTTCGATGGGACGAAGCCCCTTCCCCTCCCGGTTCCCTTTCCATTCCAACCCACTGGACTCCACTTGACTTTCCCCGCCTTCTCAGTTGTCCCGCATTCTGTTTTAACTTTCTTTTCTTTCTTTATTTACGTCCATTGCAGCCAGATCTCTATGGCTCACAGATGTGCACAGGGAAGCTCCCAGAGGTGCGTCACTGCCCCCCCCTCCCCCAAAAGAAGCTTGCATCCTAGTGCTTCTTTGAGATGTCATAGCATTGCAGTTCCATATGTGTGCCGTAGATTTCGTTGCTTGGCTTATCCCACGTCCTCATCACGAACCCCGCCCCCTTGCCCCCCCAACGCCCGAGGCCCATGTCACACGTCATTCTTTGATTTATGTATTCATTTACTTTTGGCAGAGCACCTCCTAGGAGGAACCAAAAAAAAAAACAATACAAACCAAAGCCCGTGTTTTGCTAGAATCTAAGATGGGGTGGAAAACGAGGAATGCTTCGAGTCGGTTGGCGTGGTTAGATGTGACCTGTGCGATAGAATCAGGGACCGCCGTTTTTCGGATTTAGGAAATTATACTGGATGTTTCTGAGCATCTTATAAAAAATACTTCAGACCTGTCCATTGCAAACTCAAAATCTTTTCAGTTCACACTTGCAGGCTCTGCTCTGAGATCCTGTAGTAGCTTTGTGTTGTTTCAGGGTCCAAAACAGAGATATGTCAAGGACTTACGAGGGGCGTTCATTAAAGGTTTCCCCTGGCACACTTCCTGTGGACGAAGAGCAATGAAGCTTGGCACCGTTCTTAGTCCTTCTCTCCATAGGTGCCACCGAGGAACACATACTTCTCCCATCTTTTTAACCAACTGTAAACACCTCGCTTGTAGAAGTCGACAGGTTGCTCCAAAGGCTACGTTGTGACTTCAGAAATCAGAGTCTCCTCATCTGAAAAATGCTTGTGGGAAAGAAGTGGAAGTCCGATGGTGCAAGGTCGGGTGAATAAGGGGGATGCGGTAGAATTTCAAAGATACAGGAGCATGCTCACATTTGAGTAACATGTGAGTTGTGAACAGGTCTATTGTCTTCCAGAAGGTGGACACCTTTGGTGAGCATGCCACGTCTCTTGGTTTTGATGGCCTCCCGCAATTTCTCCCGTATGCCCAGTGATCGTGGTACCCTTTGCTAGGAAAGCCATCCATACTACCAGGGCCGTAGCCAGGATTTTGGTTCGGGGGCTGAGTTTGGTTCTGAGACTGGGTGGAAGAGGGTCTACCCTAGCAAACCTTTTGTATTGTTATCCCAATAACCCCATGAAGGTGGGTGCAAGTGCAAGTTGCACTACAGGTGTGGATAAATGTTTTTGGATAATGCTTATCAGCAGATTGTGATGTAAGCAGCACTGCACATGTAGAAGCATGGTTTATGTCAGGGCTGTCCAACTTCTACCGGCCCAGGGGCCTGAATTCCGGTCACTGATGACCTGGGGGGCCGAAGGGTCTGCCCCCGGCTCCGCCCCTCCCCCAGCTCCAATTTACTTACAATTCGTAAGAGGCATCCATACAATCAATCTTTTACTAAGGGAAAATGCAGGGAGGGAATACATAAGGGGCATCCATACACAATTACATAATAATAACATAAAGGTTAGCCTACCTTCCCAAACACGCAGGATCCAGGAGTAGCCGGACCACGAGCAGCAGGGCCGTAGCCAGGATTTTGTTTTCGGGGCTGAGTTTGTTTCGGGGCTGAGACTGGGTGGAAGAGGGTTTACCCTAGCAAACCTTTTGTATTGTTATCCCAATAACCCCATGAAGGTGGGATATAATGAGCATGGTGATGAGATCATGATATGAATAAACATAACAGTTTAAATAATGTACCAGTAAGGCCTTCTCGCGGACCACCCTGAGAATTTCGGGGGCTGAAGCCCCTCAGTCCCCCCGGCTACATGCCTGCATACTACTCAGTGCTGGTCCCAAAATACTGTTACTGTAACAAGCATTCAAACACAAAACAAGGGAAAGAATTCAGTAGAATTATATTTATTTATTTATTTTATTTATTTATTCAGTCTTATATTCCGCTCTTCCCTGCAGGCTCGGGGCGGATCACAACATACAATACAATATACAGCGCATAATAAAAACATAAAAGACATACAGTAAAAGACATAGCATAAAACAGACATAGCATAAAACAATTGTCTCAGTAAAAAGGTCCACAGGCGCCCATGGATTCCTTGGACATAGTATTAAAGCATGCCAGGCCCGACCAGATTAATTGAAGGCCAATCTAAAAAGGGCGGTCTTACAAGCCCTCCGAAAAGGGGCAAGCTCAGGGATCACTCGAGTGTCATCAGGAAGGGAAGTCCACAACACAGGGGCCACAGCCGAAAAGGCCCGCTGCCTGGTTGTGGAAAAGTGGCAAGAGCGGACAGATGGGACAAGCAACAAATTCTGCTCTTCTGAGCGCAGTGATCTCGGGGGAACATACGGGTAAGGCGGTCCCTTAGGTACTCAGGCCCTAGACCATGCAAGGCCTTAAAGGTTAAAACCATCACTGGGCATACGGGAGAAATTGCAGGAGGCCATCAAAACCAATATCTCTATTAGAGTGTATTATATTGTATTATCGCCAACTTGACTGTATATCAATATATATATAACCCAAAATAATTTTACAATAAATATACATAGAGGGTAGACACTTTCTTCCAAATAAATCTGCTGCCGTAATTCTCGCTACTCACGTAACTTCTAACCAGTCCCGCGTGTAAAATTGAGTCCAAAGCAAACACTTGAAACGAAACACGTTGTGTAAATCAAAAGTTCCACATTCTCGGAGAGCAAACTTCAAAGTATTTGTAATCCATTAGAGTCTGAGACAGCATGGTTGTTAATCCATGAATAATAATAATAATAATTAGTTCAAACTTCGTATACCGCCACTCCCCGGAGGCTCGGAGCGGTTTCCATGTTTGACATAAAATACATAATATACAAACAATACAATACAACAACAAGAGGGAGGTGGCTACATCTAAGGCAGGGGAAGGGGAGGCTAGGCTCATGACCGCATGGGTCAGAGAGCTATCCAGCTAATGGCCATCAAACGAGGGAAGCCTAGGAGGGTCCCACAGGTCTAACAGTGCCTTTAGCGTTTCCAGTTCCAGAGGGAGATGGTCACCACACGCCCGTGGCTCCGAACTCCCTGTCGTCGGGTTGTCAAGCCTCCTGGGGTGAGGGTTCACCAGTGAGTGAGCTCGACACCCGGGGTTGGCAATCCAGAAGGTCCTGGAGGGGGGCCCTCCGGACGCCCCAGGCCCGGGTGGCACGAACCTCCCTCGCTCCAGGGGTCCAGGGGAAGGTTCGAGGGTCCTCATGGTTCCCGAGGCATTGGGGGTCACCCTCTGCAGGCTAGTAGCTGTAAGAGGGGGCGTTGCTGGGCGGAGCTGGGATTTCTTCTGGCTCCACCCCCTGTCCCGCCTTCGACCCCGTCTTCGACCCCGCCTCCGTTTAGTCCAGCCCCTGTAATTGTAATCCACAAGGATCTGGTTTGGTCCCGATCAAATATCGGGTGGTGTAGAAAGCAAATTGTAATCCAATGGAAATCCTGAAAAAGAAAGGTCCACACTACAAATATGTGCCCTGCCTATGGGAAAATATACATGGATCCACCCCGTTTCGTGGTCTTCCTCAGGGCGGTCACGGAAAGGATAATCCAAGGTAATAAATTTCTGGAATATAAAAACAATATCATAATATCCCAATACCAAAAGCAGGGGTAGCTACGAGGGTCGTAGTTTAGCGCAATCCACTTACCAACATAACTTCTGACATGAACACCTCAATGGTATAGACCGTGAATACGGTGGAGACGTATTGAAAGGGATTGTTTAAGTATGGTAACTAATTAATGGGGTGTGGTCTCTGGAAGAGGCTCACATCTGCGAGGCAATTATAGACCTGGTTAACAGAGAATGTTGCTTACACTTAAGGAGTCGTTAAGGCCCAGTGGTTACTCTCATGAAAGTCGGGTTATCCATTTTAATTTGGTGTGTAAGAGGGCCTCCTGTAAATTCGCATGGGGTTTAATGGTAACCTTTTCGAGACCCAAAAACGTAAAATCCGGTTTAGAGTGGTGAACCAACTTAAAGTGTCTATATAAAAAAGAGTCCTCATTTCCCGTGGAGATTCTCGATTTATGTTCTCCCATTCTTGTCCTCAAAAAGCATTTAGTTTGGCCCACGTAAATTTTTGGCCACGAACATAAAAGTAAATAGACACATTGTTTCGAACCGCATGTGAAGAATTGCTGGAGTTTAAATGACCTCGATTTGTGCAGAACGGAAATTTCCTTCAACGGAGAGACTAAATCACATGACGAGCAATGTCCACATTTGTAAGTTCCCGGACTAAAATTGCTGGGTTTGGCCTGTAGTATGTGGTCCGAGTGAGTGAGCCAGTCTCCTATATTGGCCGTTCTTTTATATGCTGCCATTGGTGGTTTTTCCAAGCCCGCTATATCGGAGATAAGTGGCCAATGTTGTTTAACTATGTTTAATATCTCCTTACTGTGTGTGGTAAGTCTCATAGGCCAGATTAATCTATCTGGGGGTTGTCTCTCCTTACAGTCAGTTGGCGATAATATAATATAATACACTCTAATAGAGATATAACTCTAGTGAATTATTTCCCTTGTTTTGTGTTTGAATACGTAGGGGGGAGTAGTCATTTATAGTTTTCCTGTTACTTACTGTAATAAGCATGACCGTGCCTGCTGAGAGTTGGGCATGTGCCTTCTTTGGAGTTGGGCATGTGCCTTCTTTGGAGTTGGGCGTGTGCCTTCTTTGGAGTTGGGCATGCGCCTTCTTTGGAGTTGGGCATGTGCCTTCTTTGGAGTTGGGCATGTGCCTTCTTTGGAGTTGGGCATGTGCCTTCTTTGGAGTTGGGCATGTGCCTTCTTTGGAGTTGGGCATGTGCCTTCTTTGGAGTTGGGCATGTGCCTTCTTTGGAGTTGGGCATGTGCCTCCTTTGGAGTTGGGCATGTGCCTTCTTTGGAGTTGGGCATGTGCCTTCTTTGGAGTTGGGCATGTGCCTTCTTTGGAGTTGGGCATGTGCCTTCTTTGGAGTTGGGCATGTGCCTTCTTTGGAGTGGGGCATGTGCCTTCTTTGGAGTTGGGCATGTGCCTTCTTTGGAGTTGCCTTCTTTGGCATGTGCCTTCTTTGGAGTTGGGCATGTGCCTTCTTTGGAGTTGGGCATGTGCCTTCTTTGGAGTTGGGCATGTGCCTTCTTTGGAGTTGGGCATGTGCCTTCTTTGGAGTTGGGCATGTGCCTTCTTTGGAGTGGGGCATGTGCCTTCTTTGGAGTTGGGCATGTGCCTTCTTTTTGGAGTTGGGCATGTGCCTTCTTTGGAGTTTTTTGGAGTTGGGCATGTGCCTTCTTTGGAGTTGGGTGCCTTCTTTGGATGTGTGCCTTCTTTGGAGTTGGAGTGCCTTCTTTGGGTTGCATGTGCCTTCTTTGGAGTGGGGCATGTGCCTTCTTTGGAGTTGGGCATGTGCCTTCTTTGGAGTTGGGCATGTGCCTTCTTTGGAGTTGGGCATGTGCCTTCTTTGGAGTTGGGCATGTGCCTTCTTTGGAGTTGGGCATGTGCCTTCTTTGGAGTTGGGCATGTGCCTTCTTTGGAGTTGGGCATGTGCATGTGCCTTCTTTGGAGTTGGGCATGTGCCTTCTTTGGAGTTGGGCATGTGCCTTCTTTGGAGTTGGGCATGTGCCTTCTTTGGAGTTGGGCATGTGCCTTCTTTGGAGTTGGGCATGTGCCTTCTTTGGAGTTGGGCATGTGCCTTCTTTGGAGTTGGGCATGTGCCTTCTTTGGAGTTGGGCATGTGCCTTCTTTGGAGTTGGGCATGTGCCTTCTTTGGAGTTGGGCATGTGCCTTCTTTGGAGTTGGGCATGTGCCTTCTTTGGAGTTGGGCATGTGCCTTCTTTGGAGTTGGGCATGTGCCTTCTTTGGAGTTGGGCATGTGGGCATGTGCCTTCTTTGGGCAGTTGGGCATGTGCCTTCTTTGCATGTGCCTTCTTTGGAGTTGGGCATGTGCCTCCTTTGGAGTTGGGCATGTGCCTTCTTTGGAGTTGGGCATGTGCCTTCTTTGGAGTTGGGCATGTGCCTTCGTTGGATGTTGTTGGCATGTGCCTTCTTTGGAGTTGGGCATGTGCCTTCTTTGGAGTTGGGCATGTGCCTTCTTTGGAGTTGGGCATGTGCCTTCTTTGGAGTTGGGCATGTGCCTTCTTTGGAGTTGGGCATGTGCCTTCTTTGGAGTTGGGCATGTGCCTTCTTTGGAGTGGGCATGTGCCTTCTTTGGAGTTGGTGCCTTCTTTGGAGTTGGGCATGTGCCTTCTTTGGAGTGTGCCTTCTTTGGAGTTGGGCATGTGCCTTCTTTGGAGTTGGGCATGTGCCTTCTTTGGAGTTGGGCATGTGCCTTCTTTGGAGTTGGGCATGTGCCTTCTTTGAGTTGGGCAGTTGGGCATGTGCCTTCTTTGGAGTTGGGCATGTGCCTTCTTTGGAGTTGGGCATGTGCCTTCTTTGGAGTTGGGCATGTGCCTTCTTTGGAGTTGGGCATGTGCCTTCTTTGGAGTTGGGCATGTGCCTTCTTTGGAGTTGGGCATGTGCCTTCTTTGGAGTTGGGCATGTGCCTTCTTTGGAGTTGGGCATGTGCCTTCTTTGGAGTCCTTCTTTGGAGGGCATGTGCCTTCTTTGGAGTTGGGCATGTGCCTTCTTTGGAGTTGGGCATGTGCCTTCTTTGGAGTTGGGCATGTGCCTTCTTTGGAGTTGGGCATGTGCCTTCTTTGGATGTGCCTTCTTTGGAGTTGGGCATGTGCCTTCTTTGGAGTTGGGCATGTGCCTTCTTTGGAGTTGGGCATGTGCCTTCTTTGGAGTTGGGCATGTGCCTTCTTTGGAGTTGGGCATGTGCCTTCTTTGGAGTTGGGCATGTGCCTTCTTTGGAGTTGGGCATGTGCCTTCTTTGGAGTCGGGCATGTGCCTTCTTTGGAGTTGGGCATGTGCCTCTTTGGAATCATGATGCTTCCATTGCACTGACTGGACTTTAGTCTCAGGATCATAGTCATGGACCCAGCTTTCATCCTGTGTAATCAGTCTGTTGAAAAGGTCCTCCTGGTTTCCATGGCATATTGTCAATAGAGCCTGAGAGCATTCAACTTGTTCCTGTTCCTGAAAGGTGTGAGCAGGCAGGGGAGCCAGCGAGCGGATAACGTATGCATGTGAAGATGGTCTTGGATAATTTTTTCCCATGGAGCCCACACTAATCTTGACATTTTGGGCTAGGCGGCGAATGGTTACATGAAGACATTCCAAAATGGCGACCTCCACTTGCTGGGTGGTGTGCTCATCAATAGCAGAATGGGGTCTCCCTGGAATCGGAGCTGTTTGCACATTTGAATGAACGATGCCAGTTCCGGACTCCAGCATATGATGGGGAATCATCACCATAAACCTCTTTCATCTCATTGAACATCTCTTTTGGTGTGCGGCCTTTCAAGTAAAGGAACTTGATTTCTTTCTTTTTTTTGTCGTGTCAGGAGCAACTTGAGAAACCGCGAGTCGCTTCTGGTGTGAGAAAATTGGCCGTCTGCAAGGACGTTGACCAGGGGATGCCCGGATGTCTTTGATGTTTTTACCATCCTTGTGGGAGGCTTCTCTCATGTCCCCTTTGCATGAGGAGCTGGAGCTGATAGAGGGAGCTCATCTGCACTCTCCCCAGATTCGAACCTGCAACCTGTCGGTCTTCAGTCCTGCCGGCACAGGGGTTCAACCCACTGCGCCCCCGGGGGCCCCTAAGGAACTTGATGACTGGTTCCATTATCAAATCTCACACGACTTCAGCGTCTTTAAAATCAAGACCGTTATCGGTTCTGAGTTGTAAATTGGCACGTAACCTATAGAGACTTAGACCATAGAGCAGGGGTAGGGAACCTACGGCTCGGGAGCCAGATGTGGCTCTTTTCATGATTGCATCTGGCTCTCCCATTCCTTCTTCCCTCCATTCTCCCTCTTCCTTCCTTCCTCTTCCATTCTTTCCTTCTCTCCTTCCTTTTCCCTCCCCCTCTCCCTACCTACTTTCCTCCCTCCCTCTTCGTTCCTTCCTTCGTCTTCCATTCTTTCCTTCTCTCCTTCCTTTTCCCTACTTCTCTCCCCTTCCTTCTTTCCTACATTCTCCCTTCCTTCCTTCCTCTTCCTTCCTTTCTCCCCCTTCACCCTTTCCGTCTCTCCTTCCTTTTCCCTCCCTCTCCCCTTCCTTCTTTCCTCCATTCTCCCTCCCTCCCTCTTCCTTTCTTCCTTCCTCTTCTATTCTTTTTCCCCCAAGTCTTCCTTTCCTTCTCCTTCCTTTCTTTTCCTTTCCCCTCCCTCTCTCCCCTTCCTTCATTTCCTCCATTCTCTCTCTTCCTTCCTTCTTCCTTTCTTTCTCCCCTTCACCCTTTCCTTCTCCTTCTCTCTTTCCTTCTTTCATCCATTCTCCCTCTTCCTTCCTTTTCCTTCCTTTCTTTCTCCCCTTCACCCTTTCTCCTTCCTTCTTTCCTCTATTCTCCCTCCCTCCCTCTTCTTTCCTCTTCTATTCTTTTCCCCCCAAGTCTTCCTTTCCTTCTCCTTCCTTTCATTTCACTTCTCCTCTTCTTTCTTTTCCCTTCATTATTTTACTTTTTCCTCACTCCCTTTCCTTTCTTTTCCCCACCCTTTCCTTTCCTGTCTTCTCATTTCCTGCTTTCTTTTCCCCTCCTTGTCTCTCTCCTGCTTTTCTTTTCTTCCTTTTCAATAGTTTTTTCTTTTCTTTCTTCCTCTCCCCCTCCCTCCTTTAGTTCCTCTTTCCCCCTTCCTTCCTTCCTTCCTTCCTTCCTTCCTTCCTTCCTTCCTTCCTTCCTTCTGCCTTTTCTTCCTTCCCAGAGTCCTGAGCGTGCCTTTTGCAGAGCCAGGTCTGAAGTGTCTGTCATTCTGCCGAGGGAATCCTTTTCTCATCGTATGTACGTACAGTATAGACTCACATTGAGTTGAATTCAGTCTTAAAATATATTATATATATATTATATGGCTCTCACTGAAATAAATTTCCAAATATGTTTGCTTTCCTGGCTCTCTGAGTCAAAAAGGCTCCCGACCCCTGCTATAGAGACACATGTGCAGTTTCAGCATCGTGTGGTAAATAGAAGTGGGTCAGGGGAAATCTTTAATGAGCCCCCCTCGTAGAAGAGACAGGAAGGAATCTCTGAGTTAAGCAATTCCGGATTACCATTTCGATTCCCGAAATTGCGGTCCCTCCTCCAAACTGCGGAGAAGGCTCCCTGGGGGCGAATTAATATGTTGGGAAGCGGCTTCAACGTCAGTCGGATCGGCCGAGATCGCTCGAGGTTTCCTCTTGTTGCAATGCCAGATATCCAGTGTAAAATTCCTAAAAGCCCTTCTGTTCAGACTAGCGCGTGGATGTCCGCCACAGAGAACCCGCCTAGGCTTTTCCGCCATCGTTCCATGGGTCAGCAAGACTTGCTTTGAGGATGAGTTTCATGCACCTTTTTTTCTTGCCATGGTCATGACGGGTCTTCTGTTTGTGTGCGCGTTTTCCGTTAAATCCAAATTTTAGCTCTTTGTTTTAAGAAAGGGTGAGAGAATGGTCACCTTGGCTGTCAGGCGCCTCGATGTAAAGGGTCAGGCTTTGGTCACAGTCTCGGACAGGCAGCATGGGACTCTGGGGAAGGCGTGGTACAGGCAGGCAATCGGATCGAGCTGACCAAATGCCCCGCGTCCTCATTCCTTCTGCTTGCTTCCGCAGGGCATCCCCGAACAGTGGGCCCGGTTACTGCAAACCTCCAATATAACCAAACTGGAGCAGAAGAAGAACCCGCAAGCCGTTTTGGACGTCCTCAAGTTCTATGATTCCAAAGAGACCGTAAACAACCAGAAATACATGAGCTTTACATCAGGAGGTAAGCAGGCAACGGTGGCGGAGAAGACACTCTTGGGCATAAAGGGTAGATCCAATAACCAGGTGATGCAGCAGATTATGGATCTGATTAGAACTTTATTTACTTATTATTTATTTAAAGTATTTATATTCTGCCCTTTTCACCCCAAACACATATAGGGGAAATATTCAGTGCCATTATACACTGACAAGAGAGACAACTGTACATAGAGAGAGGCATATATAGGCTTTCCCATCTAACACAGTAAAGAACAGCTGGGGGACACAAAATGACACTCTAACACAGTAAAGAACTTCTGGGAGCAGCTGCTGGGAGTGCCAAAACCAGGGGATGGGGAGGAGCCAGGCTGCGCCATGCCCCTCCCCTCCCCCGGCTTCGGTACTCCCAGCAGCTGCTCCAGACTTGAAGGGCAGTGCCAAGCCAGCGGTGGCAGAGCCATCACAATGCCGGCTTGGCACTGTCCCCTCAAGGCTGGAGCAGCTGCTGGGAGTACCGAAGCTGGGGGAGGGGGAGGAGCCAGGCTGCGCCATGCCCCGCCCCCGGCTTCCGCTCTCCCACAGCTACTCCAGCCTTGAGGGGGCAATGCCAAGCCAACGGTGGCAGAGTTAGGACAATGCTGGCTTGGCACTGTCCCCTCAAGGCTGGAGAAGCAAGGCTGGAGAAGCTGTGAGAGAGTGGAAGCTGGGAGGAGGGGGTGGCAGCTAGGGCTTGGCACTGTCCCTCAAGGCCATGTCCTGCCCCTCTCCCGGCTTCAGCTCTCCCACAGGTTCTCCAGCCTTGAGGGGCAGTGCCAAGCCAGCGGTGGCAGAGACACAAATGCTGGCTTGGCACTGTCCCCTCAAGGCTGGAGCAGCTGCTGGGAGTGCCGAAGCAGGGGGAGGGGGAGGAGCCAGGCCGTGCCATGCCCCGCCCCCAGCTTCTGCTCTCCCACAGCTACTCCAACCTTGAGGGGGCAATGCCAAGCCAGCGGTGGCAGAGTTAGGACAATGCTGGCTTGGCACTGTCCCCTCAAGGCTGGAGAAGCTGTGAGAGAGTGGAAGCTGGGAGGAGGGGGCAGAGCCTGGCCGCACCATGCCCCTCCTCCTCCCCCTGGCTTCCTCCTCTGCGTGGCTTCAGCGAGCAAGGGGCGGGAGTCATGGCGGATTGGAGGCTGGCTAGGGAAACGGCCGAAGGAGGTGGCGCCCCGGCCCCTTTTTCTTTTTCTTCGCCGCCGCCCAGCCCTTCCTCCTCCTCCCCCAAGCAGCAGGAGTTCGGCAGGAGGGGGGGGGAAGGAAGGGGGGCAGAGAGCTTTTCTCGCGGCACAGCAGGAGGTCCGTCACGGAGGGAGGTAAGGAGGAAAGAAAGTGAAAAGGAAGGAAAGACGAAAGGGAGGGAAGGATGAAAGGGTGGAAGGAAAGGATGGAAGGAAGGAGGGGAAAAGGAAAGAGACAGGAAAGAGAGAAGGAAGGACGAATGAAAGGGTGGAAGGAAATGAAGGGAGGGTGAAAGAGGAGTGGAAGGGAGGGAGGAAAGAGAGAACGAAGGAAAGACAAAAGGGAAGGAAGGATGGAAGGAAGGAAGGGAGGGGAAAGGGAGAAAGAGAAGGAAGGAAGGAAAGACGAAAGGTGGAAGGGAAGGAAGAAGGGAGGAAGGGAAGGAGGAAGGAAAGAGAGAAAGAAGGGATAGGATGGTGAGAGCGCAGGCCCGGATTAACCCCTTTTGGTGCCCTAGGTCACACTTTGGAATTAGGCCCCCAAACCAACCTCTACTGCACCCCCCCACCTCCTATTCGTCCTCGTGGCGCCGAGCGCCCTCCTTCCTTGAGTCAAGGAAGGAGGGCGCGCGCGAGGAGGAGGAAGAGAAGCCCTGCCTCCAGTGCCAGCATCGCGCGAGGAGGAGGAAGGAAGGGAAGACCCAGTGCCAGCGTCGGCCCCAGGGGCGGGGTTTCCCTCCGCTGCCTCCTCTTTGCAGCGCGCCTCGCGCCGTCCTTCCTTTACAAGGGGGGGCACCTCCCTCGGAGCGCTCTCCCCCCACCCTCCCCCGAGAGAGAGAGAGAGAGAGTTGCGTTGCGGTTTTTTTGGGGTCCTTGTGAATTGCGCCCCCCTTGGCTTGCGCCCCTAGGCCATGGCCTAGGGTGGCCTTATGGGTAATCCTGGCCTGTGAGAGCATGAAGAGTCTGAGAAAAGAGCCCAAGGGGCCACATCTCACTCCCGGACTGGGTTTGCACATATCTGGCTATCTCCTTTTGAGTCTTCTGCATCACTTTTTCTAGTGGGTAACTCAACTGGCAAGTGCAAACCAGATTGTACCCAAAACCAGTCTATTGAGATATATAATATTGATGTTATGGTACACGAAGAAGCCCTATGGTCAGTTCAAAAAATAACAACCCCAAGAGGAAGTTAAAACTTAGAGCAGGGCTGCCCAGGAAGTCGATCGCAATCGACCAGTCGATCCCAGGACCGAAGGACGCCGATCCAAGCTGGATGGGGCACTTCTCAGAGGGGGGCAGAGCCAGGCCACACCAAGCCCCGCCCCCTCACCCAGCTTCAGCATTCCCAGCAGCTTCTCCAGGCTTGAGGATGGCAATGCCAAGCCAGTGGTGACATAGCTAGCACAAGGCTGCCTTGGCACTGGCACCTTCAAGCCTGGAGAAGCTGCTGGTAGAGCGGAAGCCAGAGGGGGCGGAGCCAGGCCATGCCAAGCCCCGCCCCTCCCCCAGCTGGCTTTGGCAATGCTGGTGACCCAGCAGCTTCTCCAGGCTTGAGTATAGCAGTGCCAAGCCAGTGGTGGCATAGCTAGCATAAGGCTGGCTTGGCACTGCCATCCTCAAGCCTGGAGAAGCTGCTGGGAGCTCCAAAGCCAGAGGGGAGGGGGCGGGGCTTGGTGCGGCCTGGCTCCGCCCCCTCTGGCTTCTGCTCTACCAGCAGCTTCTCCAGGCTTGAGGATGGCAATGCCAAGCCGCCTTGTGCTAGCTATGTCACCACAGGCTTGGCACTGCCATCCTAATGCCTGGAGAAGCTGCTGGGAGCTCCAAAGCCAGAGGGGAGGGGCGGGGCTTGGCATGGCCTGGCTCTGCCCCCCTCTAGCTTCTGCTCTACCAGCGGCTTCTCCAGGCTTGAGGATGGCAATGCCAAGCCAATGGTGGCATAGCTAGCACAAGGCTGGCTTGGTACTGCCATCCTCAAGCCTGGAGTAGCTGCTGGTAGAGCTGAAGCCAGAGGAGGCGGAGCCAGGCCACACCAAGCCCCGCCCCCTCCCCTCTCCAGCCTTGAGGAGGTAGGGTGATCTTTCTGACTTGTTTTTATTATAAGTAGCTCGCATGCTGAAAATGTGTGGGCACCCCTGACTTAGAGTAATGCCCTCTGTAGAACTGGAGGGGGGAGTTAAATGGAAAGAGAATGGGAACGGAATAGAGCGTTCTTGAAGGGGGCACGATGAATTCTGCTTTCTTGACATCTATCCATCCATGCATGCCCCTTTCAAGAATGCGTCATTCCGTTTTGTTCCATTTGCACGACTCGGTTGCACACCCTGCTTATGCTGTCAAACATTGCTCCAAATGCTCCTCTTGCAAAGTGTCCTCCGACTACTCCGGTTCTTTTACACATTTCAGATAAGAGCGCCCACGGATATATTGCGGCCCATACTTCGGTGAGTATGGAAACCTATCGTGAGGGGTAAGCTGAACTCAATCGTCTGGAATCCCCCCTAGTTCGGCAACTTAAGTTCGATCTATGGGTTGGTTAGAACTGGCGAAATGTGTTACATCTGTCAGCCTTTCAGAAACAGCAGCCTACATTTAATCAACGCCAAATTATCCGGGAAACCACAAAGATACACTTAAGACCATATTGGGACCGAGTTCTCGTAAATAGATTGGTGCTCAGCGTGAAATGCTTCAACAGGGACATCCTTTTCATTTTTATGAATGTGAGATGACTTAATTTTGCGTCGCTGAGGACCCAACGGAGATCCAACGATAGCAGCTGTTAGTGCGTTCTCAAAAGTTACTCATGGGTGCTATCCTATTCCGAGTTGCCCAAGCCCTGTTACGCTGGTGTGAAGCATTGCACATGAGGTAGTGTAACCTAGAACATTTGATGAATGTTATGGGTGCGTGCTGCATTGGCTTTGGGGCAGTGGGAGGTGCAACTGAGGGGGTAGATTATGGAAGGCAAATCAAAGAGGAAAGATGGAGGTTGAAGGGGGATACTAGGGGTGGATATCTCCAGGCCCGGATTAGCTTCTTTTGGCGCCCTAGGCCAAAAGAAGCTAATCCGCCCCCAGGCTGGGGAAGCCCTGCCTCCAGGCTGGGGAAGCCCCGCCCCCAGGCTGGGGAAGCCCCGCCCCCAGGCTGGGGAAGCCCCGCCCCCAGGCTGGGGAAGCCCCGCCCCCAGGGCGTGCTGCGCATGTGCGTCAGCGGCGCGAGGGTGGGGCTTCTGTCCTCCTCCTCCCGCGACCGGAAAACTGTTGCGCAGAGGAGGAGGAGGAAGGGAAGCCCCGCCCCGAGGCTGCTGGTGGGCATGCGCGTCAGCAGCCTCGGGGTGGGGCTTCCGTCCTCCTTCTCCTCCCGCGACCGGAAAATGGTCGCGCAGAGGAGGAGGAGGAGGAGGAGGAGAAGGAAATCCCCACTGCTGCTGGCAGGCATGCGTGTCAGCAGCCTCGGGGTGGGGCTTCCCTCCTCCTCCTCCTCCTCGCACCCTCCTTTAAAAGGGGGCGGGCCAGGCGGGCGATGGTGAGGGGAGGGCGCCATTCCCTCCTCCCCCGCCCCCTCGCAGTGCTCTCCCCCCGCCCTCTCGTCTCTCTCTCTCGGGAGAGGACGGGGGGGAAAGAACTGTGAGGGGGTGGGTTTTTTAAAAAATAAAATTAAATAAAAATTAATATTTTTTGATCTGCCGCCCCCTAGGCCTACAGCGATAGACCATGGCCTAGGGTGGCCTTATGGGTAATCCAGGCCTGGATATCTCTGGGTGTAAAACTTTGATTTCCATTAATTTTTCGTATTTGAAATTATTTTGACCCTATATCGACCCTCGTAGTCCAACCCGGAGGTGACCTTTCTAAATCAAAACCGGGGCAGCCACTTATGTAAAGGACGCATTATTAGGTCGTTTCCGCCCTTTCTTATGTTTAACCTGCCTTTGGTTGTCAGCTGACGTGAGGGAAGTGGAAAACAGCATCTCCTCTCACCAGATGACACCCAAACACGGGTTAAAAATAACCTCCGTTTCGGTCTCGGCTGGCGAGAGGAGGGTGCCAGGCTGCCCCCCTCCACCCTCCTGTCGCCATCTGACACACGGGTTAAAGGGAACGCACGTTGGTTTCTGGGCTGGCAGAGGGGAAGGGTGGCATAGCCTCCCTTCGCCCCTGCGAGCTCAGAATCCAACCCGGGTCAAATGGATCGCGGGTTGGTTTCTGGGCTGGCAGAGGGGAAGGGTGGCATAGCCTCCCTTCGCCCCTGCGAGCTCAGAATTCAACCCACATTCCCTTTAACCCGGGTTGGTTTCTGGGCTGGCAGAGGGGAAGGGAGTCACCTCCCTTCCCCTCTGCCAGCCCAGAAACCAATCCGCAATCCCTTTAACCCACGTGTCAGATGGCAACAGGAGGGTGGAGGGGGCAGCCTGGCACCCTCCTCTCGCCAGCCGAGACCCAAACGGGGGTTATCTTTAACCCGTGTTTGGGTGTCACCTGGCGAGAGGAGATGCTGCCTTCCACTCCCCTCTCGCCAGCAAGCTCAGAATCCAACCCGCATTCCCTTTAACCCGGGTTGGTTACTGGGCTGGCAGAGGGGTCGTGGAGGCGGGCATCCCCTGCGCACTGGCCCCACTAATGAAATAATAACGAATTTCGTTATTAATTACGTTTCAATTACAAAATTTATTTTAAAAAATTCGTATTGATTTCTATAACGATCCAGCAATGGAAATCCCCCCCCCCCCGACTGAGTTTAGAATCAGTTTTTTAATGGATCAACCACCCCTATAGGATACAGTGCCCCTCTTGAGCTGAGCATCACCCATCGATGCGTAGGCCTTCTGCATTTTGCTGAGGTTTCATGCAGTGCCCACAACTCTTCCCCACAGAGCACAAAAACAGCCTCGGAACCCCCACTCGCTCCCCCTGTTTCCGAAGAAGAGGACGAGGAGGATGAAGAAGAGGATGATGACAATGAACCTCCCCCGGTTATTGCCCCTCGGCCAGAACATACAAAATCTGTAAGCTCTGGTGCTAATTTCTGTTTATTGGGACCAGTGGAGTATAGCTGGTATTGTATTAGTATCAAGTGTGGGCATCGGCCAGTCTTATACTCACAATTCCTTTTTTTACAATCCCACACTTTGCAGTTTATTCAATGCTTAGATCAGGGGCGGGCAATTATTTTTTCCAAGGGGCCACACGAGAGCCAAAAAATATTATGGAGGGCCGCACCTAAAGATGGAACTACATTCTAATCTACATTATTTATTTATTTATTTATTTATTTATTTATTTATTTATTTATTTACTATATATTATACATCATTAATATTAACATATTAATATATCAAGAAATATTCATATATTATTAGTATTAATATCATAATTATTATATTATAGTATTTATATATATAGACATTATAATATATTGAAATTATAATATAACATATTATATTATTTATTATAAAATTATTATAAAATAATAATAAAAACCACTAAAATTAAATTAAATTCAAGAAGACAAGGTGCGGTCCAAGATGGAATGGCCCAATGGACCCAGCCCAGAGGATGGCAAAGCGGACCCAGAGCAGAGCAGCAGGCGATCGGAGGCTGCAGGCCTCCGCCCGCTCTAGCCCCCAGCCGTTCCCCAACTGATCGCCCTGCTATGGAGAGCCTGCCATCCCTGGAGGCGATCCGGGCCTGCAGGGGAGCAGTCGGCGATCTGAAGTGGCTGATTGCCCTGGCGACCCGGGAGACGATCAAGTCTGCCGGGTCGCCATGGCTATCAGCCGCTGCAGGTCGCCGACTGCTCCCGCTGCAGGCCCGGATCACCATCAGGGATGGCAGGCACTCCAAAGCCGCCGCTGCTCCGGCCTGTCTGCCGACACAGGCCCCACAGAGCCCACGATGGGATGGCGGAAGCGGCACCCCTTCCTGTTGGCCCCGCCCCTGCCGCCCTTCTCCGCAGGCCAGACAGAATCGGCTGCTGGGCCGCATCCGGCCTGCGGGCCGTAGGTTGCCCACCCCTGCCTTAGTAGAACGTGAGAAGGTTTTGCATTCCTAGCCCAGCAAATGTGGACTGAGAGAGAAACGGATACTTCTGGGGAAAGTGTAGAAGACATTTCATGTATTTCTGCGCTGGTCGGCTGCTCCAAATTCACAATGCAATGCCATTTCTCCCCTCATGCTTTTGTCTTCCAGATTTATACCCGTTCTGTCATTGAGCCTGTTGCAACTCCAGCCCCGGTGAAGGAGCCTCCCACCCCGCAGCCTGAGAACGCCAACACAAACACTTTGTATAGGAACACAGACCGACAACGGAAAAAATCCAAGATGACCGATGAGGAAATTCTAGAGAAATTAAGTGAGTGGTGTGAAGTAGACAAAAGTTCTTTCTCCCACCCGGGGCATCATTCCACAGCATTATAAACCTCACTTGCCTAGTTTCCAACAGACCTCACACCCTCTGAGGATGCCTGCCATAGATGTGGGTGAAACGTCAGGAGAGAATGCTTCTGGAACATGGCCTTACAGCCCAGAAAACCCACAACAACCAAGCAATGGATAATTGGAGCAATTCTCTTCTTACCATGAGAAAGTTTTCCAAATCTACTTTTGGAAGACCGTTTCGCACTTAGGTGCGGACTGGGCGTAAAATTCATATGGGATCGTTCTACAAGGGAAACGACTCATTCTGCATTAGGAACCGCCTTCATGATGACATTTCGACACAGCTTCCTGTGCCAAAAAATGCTGTTTTGTGTGCAAAACAACCACACGTGAATTTTGCATGGAATAGCTATGAATTGTCCTAGAAAATGGCACCATTTCAAAGGCCGGAGGCCAGGCCCAGATTAGCCATAGGGCCAACAAGGCCATGGCCTAGGGGCGCGAGCCGAGGGGGGCGCAGATCATGGCCCAAAAAATAATAATAACTTAAAATGTTATAAAATAATTTTAAAAATCGTGCTGCGATTGGCTCCTGCCGCCTGGTACTCGAAAGGAAGGATGGCAGGAGAGAAGAAGGAAGGGGGGCTCCCTCCTTGGCGCCCTGCAGACAATACAGCCGGGAGCCAGCCCCCACATGACTCGGCAGAGGGCGCACCACGTGACCAGGGCTCCACATGAGGCAGCAGCAGCATGAGGAGGAAGAGGAGGAGCATGCCCCGTGGCTGAGAGGTTGGCGCCACCGTCACATCCCGGCAGCCTCTGCGGCCTCGAAGGCGGCTCTGCGGCCTCACGCTGGGTGCTCGGAGGGCAGCGGCTGCAGAGAGTCGGGGCCTTTCTCCGCCTCAGGAGCCAATCGCGACCAGCATGGGCTGAAGGAAGAGGCCTCCTCGGAGTCTTTTCCTCAGAGGAGGCCTCTTCCTTCAGCCCATGCTGGTCGCGATGATCCTCCTCTTCCTCCTCACAAGGCAGGTCGCGATTGGCTGCTCGCGATTGGCTCTTGAGGGGGAGGAAGGCCCCGACTCTCTGCAGCCGTTGCCCTCTGCGCACCCAGTGCGAGGCCGCAGAGCCACCTTCGAGGCTGCGGGGCTGCCGGGATGCGGCGGCAGCACCAGCCTCTCAGCCGCGGGGCATGCTGGGACCCGTAGTTCTTTGAGATCGCCGGGCGCACATTCCCGGCGCGGGGAGGAGCCTCAGCGGTGAGTGGATGGATGTCGGGGGAGAAGAGGAGGAAGGGCTGAGGGGGAGCGGGGGGGGGGGAAATGGGGATAGGCCTCTCTAATGTGGCGGCGCGAGGCAGGGAGGGCATAATTCCAAACTGTGGCTAGGGGCACCAAAAGGTGTTGATCCGGGCCTGCTGGAGGCCGGAAGCCTTATAAAACTACTAGCTGTACCCGGCACGCATTGCTGTGCCCTATTTAGGAGATGCGAGAAAGTCTGAGTTTGCAAGGGTTGGAATTGTTGTTAGTGAATGGGGTGTGTTATGTTTGTGCCTCAGCTCTTTGCCTGCAGTCCTTGGGGTTTGACATTGTACCATGGCCAGGACGGATCAGCTTGGGAGGGCTTGTCCTGTCAGGGGATCTCTGTCTTCACAGGTGCGTCCAGTGTCTGTTGGGGGACTGTTAAAAATCCTTTCCGTATCCTTTTTAGCCACCTTTCTCAAGATCTTCATGTCTAGCTTACTTTCTGCTCCTCTCTTTTTCAAGATGCCCTGCTCTGTGTCTTTTGCACCCATTGGTTGATGTCCGATGAGGCTTTCCTCATGGACAGGCCATCCGAGGAGCTGTTCCAGCGCTGGGCATCAGAAGGTACTTGGTGATGACCTCCATCCCTTGGAGCCAGCATATAGAGGGGCTGGAGCACCCTCCTTGGCAAACCCCATTGTTGCTGGATGGTCCTCTTATTAATGTGGAATTCCAAGCCACTGGAGATCTTTTGGGAAAGGAAGAAGAGCTCCCTTAAATGGTGTTGATCTCCATCATGGTCTTCTGATTTGAAAGTGTTGGAGGAGGCTCTGGCTGACAGTTTGTTATGGGTCGGAATGTTCCTGTTGGCTGGCCAGTACAGCAGTTATGCAAATTCGCCCTTATTGGCAGCCAATCATGTTGTCAGAATGTAGAGGCTGAGGGAGTCTTTGGCAGCCCCGGAGGATGCTGGTAAATGTAGTTTTATTTTTATTCGTTGTTTTGGGGGCCTTTTAGGTTTTGGGGGGGGAAGGTTTCTTTGCTACAAACGTACCTTGCTTGAGGCCTATTTCTGTTGGCAAGTTTTGTGTTTCTGCGTTGTGAGGTTTCTCTGTTTGAGGTAGTCTTCACATGACGGCTCTTCCTTTATATATATATACTAGCTTGGGGACCCGGCCCTGCCCGGGTTATTTGAGAAGCGCAGCAGGATGTAGAGTGGGTCATGGGGGCTCTGTGTGCCAAGTTTAGTCTTGATCCATCATTATTGGGAGTTGCAGTGGTATCATGAAATTACTGAAGGTAGTGCAAGTCCCATCATCTCTGTGTGTCCCATCCCCCCCAAAGTGTAGTAGGATGTAGATTGGGTCATGGGGGCTCTGTGTGCTAAGTTTGGTCTGTATTGGTGAATGGATGAGGGATGTATTGTTTTTCGGAAGTGAGTGAAGGTACTTCAAGTCCCATCATCCGTGGTCTGTCTCACAGTAAACTGCACCAGGCTATAGAGTGGGTCATGAGGGCTCTGTGTGCCAGATTTGGTGTTGATCAGTCATTGGATTAGGTTTGTAGCAGGATTGGGAAGTGAGGGAAGGTACTGCAAGTCCCATCATCCATGTTCTGTCCCCTCCAAACTTCAGTAGGATGTAGAGTGGGTCACTGGGGCTCTGTGTGCCAAGTGTGGACTTTCTCGGTGTTTGTTGGGGGCCACAGTGGTCTGTGGGAACAGAGGGGTGTAAAAGTACTACAAATCCCATCATCCATTTTCAGTCCTCCCCCAAACCTCACCAGGACGTGAAGGCAGTCATGGGGGTTATGTATGGCAAGTTTGGTCTCGATCAGTGATTGGATGAGGGTTGCAGCGGACTTGGGAAGTGAGTAGAGGCACTTCAAGTCCCATCATCCATGGCTCACCCTCCTCGAACTGCACCAGGACATAGAGTGGGTCATGGGGGCTGTGTGTGCTGAGTGTGGTCTGTATTGGTCCTTTTTGGTGGCCTCAGTGGTCTGTGGGAACCAAAGTCTTGGAAAGTACTACAAATCCCATAATACGTGGGTCATGTCATAGGGGGTTATGTGTACCAAGTTTGGTGCAGGTCCATCACCCGCGCTGGTCGCTGTGGCCTGTGAAAGTGGCTGCCACATATCCGCCCTGGCCTGTGAAAGTATACCGTGTAAAACAGAAAGGAGTAAAAAAAAAAAAAAAATGGAAAAGGCCTGCATGGAATTAGCAGTAAGGTCCAATGAGGCTGGGTGAGGGGGCTTTGGGCCAGAATTATTATTTATATAAGCATTAAAAGGCATTAGAGAAAGGTATTTATTGTTTTCTCTTGTGTCTTTGGAGTGAAGTAGGGCCTTACCTTGTAGAGTGACAGTGCCTGTTCTAAAGATACTGTCAGAAGCTGCCTTTCTCTGACACTGTGTTGAAGAGGGAAGATGGATGCCTCTTTTGGGCCTATCTGGGAGAAGGGATTTGTAGGGGCTACAATGTTTTCTGGGAAGTGAATTGGGATGCAAATCCCATCATTAAATCGGCCATCCTGCCCTAAACTCTATTTTGGGGCCTGTAATGTTATGGCCTGCTATTGGTAACTTTAAAGGGTGCATGGCAGGCAGCCGTTTTCTAAAAGCTGAGGGGAGGAGAATACAGGAATCCATTTTGTTTTCACAGAGCCAAGTGGGGAGGAATGTTGATGGTGCATTTTTTCCCTCAGTGGGAAGAAATACTGTTGTTTGAATGTAAAGGCCTGGATTCTGGGTTGCTAGCTTTTTCCCCCTCAGTGGGAAGAAATCCTGTTGTTTGAATGTAAAGGCCTGGATTCTGGGATGCTGGCTTTTACGCCCTCAGTGGGAAGAAATCCTGTTGTTTGAATGTAGAGGCCTGGATTCTGGGATGCTGGCTTTTCCCCCTCAGTGGGAAGAAATTCTGTTGTTTGAATGTAGAGGCCTGGATTCTGGGATGCTGGCTTTTCCCCCCTCAGTGGGAAGAAATCCTGTTGTTTGAATGTAGAGGCCTGGATTCTGGGTTGCTAGCTTTTTTCCCCTCAGTGGGAAGAAATTCTGTTGTTTGAATGTAGAGGCCTGGATTCTGGGATGCTGGCTTTTCCCCTCAGTGGGAAGAAATCCTGTTGTTTGAATGTAGAGGCCTGGATTCTGGGATGCTGGCTTTTTCCCCCACTGTGGGAAGAAAGCCGGTAGTTTGATGGTAGAGGCCTGGATGCTGGGAGGCTGGCTTTTCCCCCTCAGTGGGAAGAAATCCTGTTGTTTGAATGTAGAGGCCTGGATTCTGGGATGCTGGCTTTTTCCCCTCAGTGGGAAGAAATTCTGTTGTTTGAATGTAGAGGCCTGGATTCTGGGATGCTGGCTTTTTCCCCCTCAGTGGGAAGAAATCCTGTTGTTTGAATGTAGAGGCCTGGATTCTGGGATGCTGGCTTTTTCCCCCTCAGTGGGAAGAAATCCTGTTGTTTGAATGTAGAGGCCTGGATTCTGGGATGCTAGCTTTTTCCCCCTCAGTGGGAAGAAATCCTGTTGTTTGAATGTAGAGGCCTGGATTCTGGGTTGCTGGCTTTTTTCCCCTCAGTGGGAAGAAATCCTGTTGTTTGAATGTAGAGGCCTGGATTCTGGGATGCTGGCTTTTTTCCCCTCAGTGGGAAGAAATTCTGTTGTTTGAATGTAGAGGCCTGGATTCTGGGATGCTGGCTTTTTTCCCCTCAGTGGGAAGAAATCCTGTTGTTTGAATGTAGAGGCCTGGATTCTGGGATGCTGGCTTTTTCCCCCTCAGTGGGAAGAAATTCTGTTGTTTGAATGTAGAGGCCTGGATTCTGGGATGCTGGCTTTTCCCTCAGTGGGAAGAAATCCTGTTGTTTGAATGTAGAGGCCTGGATTCTGGGTTGCTAGCTTTTTCCCCTCAGTGGGAAGAAATTCTGTTGTTTGAATGTAGAGGCCTGGATTCTGGGATGCTGGCTTTTCCCCCTCAGTGGGAAGAAATCCTGTTGTTTGAATGTAGAGGCCTGGATTCTGGGATGCTGGCTTTTTCCCCCTCAGTGGGAAGAAATTCTGTTGTTTGAATGTAGAGGCCTGGATTCTGGGATGCTGGCTTTTCCCCCCTCAGTGGGAAGAAATCCTGTTGTTTGAATGTAGAGGCCTGGATTCTGGGTTGCTGGCTTTTTCCCCTCAGTGGGAAGAAATTCTGTTGTTTGAATGTAGAGGCCTGGATTCTGGGATGCTGGCTTTTCCCCAGTGGGAAGAAATCCTGTTGTTTGAATGTAGAGGCCTGGATTCTGGGATGCTGGCTTTTTCCCTCAGTGGGAAGAAATCCTGTTGTTTGAATGTAGAGGCCTGGATTCTGGGATGCTGGCTAATCAGTGGCTATCAATGCCCTCTGTCTGGTGCCTTAGAATTTTGGAGTGGCGAAGCTGTCCAATCAAAGGACTTTATGCAAATAGCTGCCACATATCCGCCCTTCCGCCCTCCGCATACACACATACACACATACACACATACACACATTCCGTTTTATAAAGGTATACAGATAGATAGCACTTGTGATTCCATAGCTTTGAGCCATGGCAGTTTAAGTGGGATCCAATTGCATTCATTATATAGTGTAGATGAGGCATGGGCAAAATTGGACCCTCCCGGTGTTTTGGACTTCAATGCCCACAATTCCTACCAGCCTCAGGCCCCTTAAGCGGCTATGGGGAAAAGGAAAGGGCCTGAGGCTGTTAGGAATTGTGGGCATTGAAGTCCAAAACACCGGGAGGGTCCAAGTTTGCCCATGTCTGGTGTAGATCCACCCTATGTGTCTTCTGAGGACTCAACTTGTAGCTCTGGAGCTGGGAAACTGCCATCTGTTGGGCATGTGGTAAGATTACCATATGTATCTGCCGGTCTGTGTGTGGGGCGGTGAGTTCCCCTCCATTTCCAAGCACCTGCTGTTTCCTTCCTCCTTGCTGCGCTGCCGACCCTTTGGCTGTTCCGCCGTAACCCACTCGGTTGCCTCAGTTGCCCTCTGCTGTGCTTTTTTGTTCATTGCAATATTCCAGCCATGTGGGTCATTGGGGGGGGGGGGCAACACCCGAAAGCATCCAGAATCATGTTCAAGGACATTTCCAGGAGGAAGAGAAGACGTTGGCTACTGCAGCAGCTGAGGAGGCTTGAGCTAATCCTTCTTCGCTCTTGTCATGCTCAGCAGCTGCCCAGCCACCCTCCTCCAGACCTTTTCTCCCCATTTCAGCCAAGGGAGCTGGTTAATGCATAGCTTGGACATGCCCGGAAATTGGCTGCCATGAATGGCTTGACTCCAGTGTCCTCTCAATTAGTGATACGAGGGCGGGTCAATAAGTCCGTTTTTTGGATTAAAAAATCCTTTTATTTTCCAACGCCGTCTCCTTTGAGCCCTCTACACTTTGTCCAACGTTTCTCCAATTTTTTTAATCCCTTCCAAAAAATAAGATTCGTCGAGGTCATCAAAATAGGTATTTGTTTGCGAGATGATTTCATCGTTGGAATCAAATCTCTTTCCACCGAGCCATTTCTTCAGGTTTGGAAACAAGAAATAGTCACTCGGGGCTAAATCCGGAGAATAGGGTGGGTGAGGGAGCAATTTGTATCCCAATTCATGGATTGTTGCCATGGCGACTGCACATGTTTGCACGCTTGCATTGTTCTGGTGCAAAAGAACTTTTTTTGACCAAATGCGGTCATCCCCCCCCCCCCCAATCCTCATTAAATCGACCCAATAAGTTGACATAATATCCGCCGTTGATTCTTTTACCCTTTTGAAGGTGGTCAATGCAGATTATACCGCGTGCATCTCAAAAAATGGTCGCCATGACTTTATTGGCTGACAAACCCACTTTCACCCCGAGAAACCCACTGTTTTGACTGCTGTTCGGTCTCTGGTGTGTTGTGGTGGATCCACGTTTCATCCACGGTTACAAAACGGCGCAAAATTAATCCATATTGCGGTTGAACAATGCCAAACACTCCTGCGAAATTGCCACATGATTGCGTTTGTGGTTGATTGTGAGCAAACGCGGCACCCATCGTGCAGAAAGCTTTCTCAGATCCAAGTGATCATTTAAAATTGAAACCACGGAGCCACGTGAGATGCCTATGGCTTCCACAATCTCCCGCCCTTTCAATCTCCGATCGGCCAACACCGTATCGGGAATTTTTCCCATTGTTTTGGGTGTAGAGACCTCAACTGGATGTCCATAATGTTTGGCATCTTCCGTGCTTGTACGGCCACAACAAAAATTCAGTAAACCACTTCTTTACCATTGAAATGGATGGTGCAGAGTCCCCATAGTATTTATCAAGTATTCACTCGCCTTGGTTTGAGTGGTTTTAACAGTCTCCAGCTAAAACATATTAAGAACAAAAATAACGCTGGGGCAAATGAGCACACAAAATTCACTTTTTTCCATTTTCTCCTCAAATCACGCGCTAGTCTGCTATCAATGGCTATCAAACACAAACTAAATGACAGGAATCAACTGACAGGTGCTTGTTGACAGGAGCAGTGTTGCCCTATCAGTTCAGAGGCGGGAAATTCAAAAAGTCACAGACTTATTGACCCACTCTTGTATTAACTGGGCCGCAATATTACTCTTTCGTGCCAAGCAAACCACTAAGATATTCTAAAGAGTTCACTGCAGGTTGCAAATGCCGACTGTTTGGTGACACATGCAAGTGCAAGTTGCACTACAGGTGTGGATAAATGTTTTTGGATAATGCTTATCAGCGGATTGTGATGTAAGCAGCACTGCACATGTAGAAGCATGGTTTATGTCAGGGCTGTCCAACTTCTACTGGCCCAGGGGCCTGAATTCCAGTCACTGATGACCTGGGGGGCCGAAGGGTCTGCCCCCGTCTCCGCCCCTCCCCCAGCTCCAATTTACTTACAATTCGTAAGAGGCATCCATACAATCAAATATAATCTTTTACTAAGGGGAAATGCAGGGAGGGAAGACATAAGGGGCATCCATACACAATTACATAATAATAACATAAAGGTTAGCCTACCTTCCCAAACGCACAGGATCCAGGAGTAGCCGGACCACGAGCAGAGGTGACGACCGACCAAGGCAGCAGCCGAGAAGGTCCAAATCGCGTCTCACGAGCGTGGGCCAGGGATTAAGTAGCCAGATTTCGGCAACAGGAGTATCACGAGACTATGGAAGCCACACGGATTTCGCTCTCAACGCAGGCGTGATCTTGCGTTGAGAGCGAAATCCCGTGTGGCTTCCGTAGTCTCGCGATACTTGCTCCGGAACCCGGAAGTGGGTAATTTTTAAAAAAATATTATTTAATTTATTTATTTTTATTTTTTATTAAAAAGCTTAGGGGGCCGCAGGGAAGGGGCTGGGGGCCATATACGGTCCCCCCCCCCGGGCCGCCAGTTGGACAGCCCTGGTTTATGTGACAGTGCACAGAGTATCACATAAAGCACATTGCCCCTATGCATCATTGGTATACATGATAATTGCAGAGCATGAAACAACCAGGGACAGCTAACACCTCCCAACAAAGGATTTCTCCAGGCAGGAAGCAGCCAGGCTTTGAAGCTGCAAGGCCATTAAATGCTAATAAAGACTTATATTTGAGTCATGGCAGTTTATGTGGGATAATATTTTGTAATGTGTAGTCAAAGGCTGTCATGGCCAGAATTGCTGGGCTGCTGTGAGTTTTCCGGACTGTCTGGCCATGTTCCAGAAGCATTCTCTCCTGAAGTTTCATCCACATCTATGGCAGGCATCCTCAGAGGTTGTGGGGTCAGTTGGGGGTTACCAAAGCTTCTTACAATGCAGTATAGCCATCCACCCACATTGCTATCTAGAAAGAACACATCTATAGGAATTTCTAGGTCTTGGTTTGGAAGTTGGCCATGGAATCGTATTGGAAGGCCTAGAGCTTTTTAGAGGAGTAGCGGGTAGTCTTTCAGCACGAATTGAATAAGTTAATCATAGAGTCATATTGGAGGACTGAGAGATTCCTATGGAGAACATTTTTAATCAAATATGTGAATAATCAACTCCGCAAAAGTTGATTATTATATGGAGGCAGGCCTGGATTAGCAACTTTTTGCACCCTAGGCCACACTTTGGAATTACGCCTCCTCTACTACTGGCACTGAAAGTTGTTGTTTGGGATCCGGGAAGGGAGGGTGAGGCCCAAGCCGCCCCTCCCTTTCCTTCCTTCCTTCCGTCCTCACCCGGGGGCTTGGGGGCTGTGGCGGGGTGGCCATCGTGATATCATGGGAGGGAGAGTAGCGGGGAGAGGCCTGGGGGGGCCTTCCTTCCTTCCTTTGGGGGGGATCTCCCTAGAGATAGAGAGAGAGACACCCACCCGTCTCCGTCTCCTTCAGGGCCACTGCTCCTCCTCCTCCTTGGTTGCAATCCGTGGCTCAGGGAGAACCCCCCTCTGTGGACTTCCACCTCCACGCAGGCCCTTGCCTTCCTATTGGTCGAGTCTGTGGAGCCACGCCCACCCGGGAGGGAGGGAGGCTCCCCGATTGGCCGGCTGCCACTCTTCAGCTTTGATCGATGGGTGTCACAAAGCAGGAGGTGGGACCAGGAGGCGAGCTCGGAGGACTCACTCCTGGCCCTGCCCACTCAGGGAGGGCGGGAGGGAGGAAAGGAGTGACGTCACCCTGGGGAGGCGATGGAGCAAACAAGGAAGGTGAGCCAGGCAGAGGAGGAGGGAGGGAGTGATGTCATCCTGGGAGGCCCCGCCCCTGGCTGAGTAGCGGGGAGGAGGGAGGGAGGGAGGGAGGAGAGAAGCCGCCGCCGCCGCTGCTCCTCGCCCTTTGTGTCCTGCCTTGAGACCAGGCTGCCCCCCCCCTCCCTCCGCGGCCTCTGTGCTTGAACTCCTGCCATTCCCAAGGGCTGACTCTACAAACACAAGCCTATACACTAAATCACATACGCATTAAAGCAATCATTCAGGAAATATATATGATTTGTACTATGATTTTTGGTCCGTGAATTGCGCCCCCCTCGGCTTGCACCCCTAGGCCATGGCCTAGGTTGGCCTCATGGGTAATCCGGGCCTGTATGGAGGGATGACCATAATGCTCAGAAGCACATCTTTGTTACCCGACACATGCCTCTAATTGGTTTCTTTTGTTCCTTGTTATGACCGGAAACAACCCAAACAGATCCATTTTTTTCACGAAAGGTCTGCCTTTCTTGTTCTTTCCAGGAAGCATTGTGAGTGTTGGGGACCCAAAGAAGAAATACACACGGTTTGAAAAAATTGGCCAAGGGTGAGTATGGCCCAAAGATGCGGACTCTGTCCCAATTGTGTGATATTCCTTTGACCCGCTCCTTGTGGGAAATGTATTTTCCTGGAGGCAATATGTCTCCGCGAATACTCCCTTCTCGAAAGATTTCCAGCTTGGTGGTCAATCCTCTTTCTAGACCAGGGGTCGGGAACCTTTTTGACTCAGAGAGCCATAAAAGCAAAATATTTGTAAAATTTATTTCAGTGAGAGCCAAATAAGACTGTATATATAATATATTTTAGACTGAATTCAATGAAATGTGAGTCTATACGTACATACGATGAGAAAAGGATTCCCCCGGCAGAATGACCGGACACTTCAGACCTGGCTCTGCAAAAGGCACGCTCAGGACTCTGGGAAGGAAGAGAAGACGGAAGGAAGGAAGGGGGAAAGAAAGACAGACAGAAAGAAAGAAAGAAAGAAAGAAAGGACGGAGGGAGAGAGGAAGAAAGAAAAGAAGAACGAACTATGGAAAAGGAAGAAAAGAAAAGCAGGGGAGAGACAAGGAGGGCAAAAGAAAGAAAGAAATGGGAAGGGAGGAAAGGAAAGGGTGGGGGAAAGAAAGGAAAGGGGGTGGGGGAAAGAAAGGAAAGGGAGTGAGGAAAAAGTAAAATAATGAAGCGAAAAGAAGAAAAGAATGAAGGGGAGAGAGAGGGAAGTGAAAGGAAAGGAAGGGGAAGGAAAGGAAGACTTGGAGAAAAAGAATAGAAGAGGAAGGAAGGGAGAAGGAGGGAGGGAGAATGGTGGAAAGAAGGAAGGGGAAAGGGGGAGGGAAAAGGAAGGAGAAAAGGAGAAGGAAAGGGTGAAGGGGAGAAAGAAAGGAAGGAAGAGGAAGGGAGGAAGGAAGGAAGGAAGGAAGAGGGAGAATGGAGGAAAGAAAGAAGGGGAGAGGGGGGAAAGGAAGGAGAGAAGGAGAAGGAAAGGGTGAAGGGGAGAAAGAAAGGAAGAAGAAGGCAGGAAGAGGGAGAATGGAGGAATGAAGGAAGGGGAGAGGGAGGGGAAAGGAAGGAGAGGAGGAGAAGGAAAGGATGAAGGGGGAGAAAGGAAGAAGGAAGGAAGGAAGGGGGAGAATGGAGGAAAGAAGGAAGGAGAGAAGGAAAGGGTGAAGGGGGAGAAAGAAAGGAAGGTAGAGGAAGGAAGGAAGAGGGGGAATGGAGGAGAGAAGGAAGGAGAGAAGAAGGAAAGAAGAAGAAAAGGGTGCATGCTGGGAAACCGAGGCCCGGGCTGCTCTGGAGAGCCACATGCCATCATGAAAAGAGCCACATCTGGCTCCCGAGCCATAGGTTCCCTACCCCTGGCATAGACCCTGAAATTGACATCTGTGTGCAAACAGGTTTCCCAAATCACAACACCGACACAGAAAAGCTCTGAGCTCTTTGGGGCTGTACTTCTGCACCCACGGCCATGGAAGAACGGAATTAAAAATGGTTATGTAAACAAATTGGATTAATCTTCCCTATTAGTCACAGAAAAGACATTTATAGTGGAACGGCCCATATCAATGCGTATGCGAAACCACAGGATCCAGTTTATACTAAACAGTTAGAAAATTCAAACGCAGGGGGAATCCTTCCTTCAAATTAATTGACATTCTTGTAGAGAATCAAAATATCAAAATTATTCTTAATAGTTTCAACAGGGTTGGCTCCGCTGCCGTTAAGGGGAATGGGGTTGCTGCTTAGGCAGCTGTGATTTTAGATGGAAGGCAGAGCAAGGGCGTGTGGTACATGACTGTAATCCTTCGTGTGGAGCATTTCTGATCTGAGGTGTCAGAATATCTCAAAGTCCAAAATGAGTCTCTTTTGGTAGAGAAAAAGCGAGGTATAGATACAACAGCAGCAACAAAACAACAACATATCTTTTAGAACAGGGCTGTCCAACTTCTTTTGGCCCAGGGGCTGGAGTTCTGGTCACTGATGACCTGGGGGGCCGGGGCGGTCGCTCGCGGGGGCGGGGGCGCTCCTGACGGCATGCTGACATCACCACGCCTGACGTCACCACGCCGGCTTCCTGCGCAGCCCGCCCCTTTTCGGCGGGGCTTGGCAACGTCAGCAAGCCTCGCCGAAAAGGGACGCCGTGCATGCACGCCAGGGCGCGCTTGGTGACGCTGGCGTGGCGCTGGGTTCCTTCCACCTCTTTCTCCTCACCGCTGAGGAGGAAGAGGTGGAAGGAACCCGGCACCACGCCGGCGTCACCAAGCGCGGTGTCCCTTTTTGGTGGGGCTTGCCGACGTCACCCAGCCCCGCCGAAAAGGGGCAGGCTGCGCAGGACGCCTCTTCTGCCCGGCGTCCTGCGCGGCCTGCCCCTTTACGGCAGGGCGGGGAGACGACAGACGCCGGCGCCTCCACTCTTCCTCCTCTGCGCCGGCGTCTGACGTCGCCCAGCCCCGCTGAAAAGGGGCAGGACGCCACGCAGGACGCCGGGCGGGAGAGGCGAGGCGCCCTCCCGCCCTCCCATGCATGCCCCCGCCCCCCCGAATTTTTTTTCCAAATTTTTAAAATGTTTTTAAAATTTCCCCCCAAATATTATTTATCCCAGGAGGGTAGGGGGGCCGCGTCCAAGGGGCTGGCGGGCCGTGTATGGCCTGCGGGCCGCCTGTTGCACAGTCCTGCTTTAGAAGGCAAGAGCAGTGGCAACAAGCCTCCTTATAACCTGGCTTTCTTTTTATCCCCTCTGCAGGGCATCGGGCACAGTGTATACTGCAATAGACATTGCCACCGGGCAGGAGGTGAGTGCAATATGGACGCGTTTCATTTTGAAACAAACCGACAATTTCTTCTTTTTGCAGAGGGGGGAAAATTCTATGCTCTACACTCCAAAAAGGGGGGGGGGAAGGGTAAACATGTGTATATTTCTGATTTTGGGAGTGTAAAGGTGTGATGGATTTCATTTAAAGCAGTGTTTCTCAACCTGGGGGCTGAGACCCCTGGAGGGGTCGTGAGGGGATGTCAGAGGGGTCGCCAAAGACCATCAGAAAACACTGTATATTCTATTGGTCATGGGGGTTCTGGGTGCCAAGTTTGGTTCAATTCCATCGTTGGGGAAGGCTCTTTGTCTTGTTGAAAGGCAGCAGGAACGAACTGATGGAATCACCAGAAGGTTTTGTTCTTCTGAGCGCAGTGATCTCGGGGGAACGTATGGGGTGAGGCAGTCCCTCAGGTACACTGGCCCTAGACCATACAAGGCCTTGAAGGTCAAAACCAGCACCTTGAAGACAATCCGGTAGTCTACTGGTAGCCAGTGTAATTGCTGTAGGATTGGTGTGATGTGCTCTCTTGTCGATGCTCCCACCAGCAATCAAGCGGCAGCATTTTGCACCAGCTTAAGTTTCCGGATTGTCGACAAGGGAAGGCCAATGTAGAGGGCGTTACAGTAGTCTAGCCTCGAGATGACCGTCGCCTGGATCACCGTAGCTAGATCATTCCTGGATAGGTAAGGAGCCAGTCACCTAGCCTGTCGAAGATGGAAAAATGCAGACCTGCTAATCGTGGAGACCTGGGTCTCCATCGATAGCAGTGGGTCCAATTGGACCCCCAGGCTTTTTACCAAAGACAACGGGCTTAGCCGCTTGCCATCCAGGGTAGGCAACCGGCACTCACCCATACCAGGATGACCCAGCCGTAGGATCTCCGTCTTCAATGGGTTCACCTTCAACCGGCTGATACGCAGCCATCATGTCACGGCTTCAAGGCATTGATGGAAACAATCGGGTACCGTGTCCGGCCTGCCATCCATTCTCAGCACCAGCTGGGTGTCATCAGCGTACTAATGACAGTCCAGACCAAAATCACAGACCAGTCGGGCAAGTGGACGCATATAGATATTAAACAATAAAGTGGAGAGGATGGCTCCCTGGGGGACCCCACAACTTAATGGGAGTCCCCCCCTCCCCACACTATCTAAAAGGATCCCATATTGAGGCTTGTTTTCTGATGCTCCAAAGACAATGGAAAAATAGGTTCAAACTGTAGTAAATGAGAGTCCACCTAAACATTAGGAAGAACTGCATGATAGCATGCCCACCCGATCACATGTTAAACAGTGGAATATGCTGCCTAGGAATCAATCAATCAATCAATCAATCTATCAATCTATCTATCTATCTATCTATCTATCTATCTATCTATCTATTACTTGCTTAGTGGCCCTCCACCAATGGTGCTCTGGGCGACTTACAGAATAAATCAATGAAACACTTAAATTATCATTAAAACCACTAATCAAACGCTCTGCCAAAGAGCCAAGTCTTCAGCGCGACAGTAAAGCATCTCAGTTCGCGCATGGCTCGGATGTCGGGTGGCAGAGAATTCCACAGTTTTGGGGTGGCGGCTGAAAAAGCTCTCCGCCTAGTGACCTCCAGGCGGATTTCTCTAGGGCCCGGTATATATAGGAGATTCTCTTGAGAAGATCGAGGTGACCACTGGGGTTGACAGGGGGAGAGGCGGTCCCTAAGGCATGTCGGCCCCTGGCCGTACAAGGCCTTAAAGGTTAGTACCAATACCTTGTAGGAGATCCGGAATTCGATCAGTAGCCAATGCAGTTGACACAGGATAGGTGTTATATGACATCCCACATCAGTTCCTGTAAGAAGCCTGGCAGCTGCATTTTGAGCCATACGGAGTTTCCGGGTCACTGACGAAGGAAGACAAACGTAAAGAGCGTTACAGTAGTCCAGTCTCGAGGCGACCACGGCATGGACCACTACGGCCAAGGCCTCCCCGGAAAGATAGGGCGCCAGCTGCCTGGCTTGGTGAAGATGGAAAACCACCAGTTTACTGACGGCAGAGACCTGGGCCTCCATGAATAGCAAGGGGTCCAAAATGACACCTAGGTTTTTCACGGTGGCCGAAGGAGCAAGAGGTTCACCGTCGAGGGTAGGCAGCGGGCACTGCACTCCCTCAGGCCACAGGATCTCCGTCTTCGCCGGATTCACCCTCAGTCTGCTAGCATGCAGCCATCCAGTCACGGCTTCAAGGCATAGAGTGAAATTATTGGGTACCGAAACTGCCCCGGTCTCCAAACGCAGAAGGCGCTGGGTGTCATCAGCGTACTGATAACACTCCAGTCCGAAACTCCGAACCAGCTGAGCGAGCGGTCGAACATAGATGTTAAATAAAAGAGGGGAAAGGATAGCCCTTTGTGGCACCCCACAGTAAAGGGGGGCCTCTCAGAGACTTGTCCCATCCACGCTACTAGCTGATTCCGGAGAAATGAGCTGAACCAATTAAGGGCCGGCCCACGAACTCCGGACACGGCGAGGCGGTGTATCAACAGATCATAATCGACAGTATCAAACACTGCAGTGAGGTCAAGAAGCACTAGCAGCGCCGATCTGCCTCGGTCGAACTGGCAACAGAGTTGGTCTGCAATGGCAACCAGAACAGTCTCGGTCCCATGCCCAGAACGGAAACCGGACTGGAAGGGGTCTACGCCGGCTGTGTCATCCAAGAATTTCTGCAGCTGTCCCACTACCGCCTGCTCAATTACCTTGCCCAGAAATGGAAGATTCGAAACTGGGCGGTAATTGGCAGGAACCGAAGGGTCTAAGCTCGGCTTCTTCAGCAAGGTGCGGACCACTGCCTCTTTAAGCCCATCTGGAAAAACTCCTTGCTCAAGGGAGGAATGTGGTTTAGCCTCCTTTTCTGAAGGTTTTTAAGCAGAGGATGGCTGGATATCTGCTGGGAGGGCTTGGATTATGCATTCCTGATTTTTTTTCTTGCCAGTAAAAAGTGAGATAAATCACCATTCTTATCTCAGCTGCTTCGATCTTGCAAGTTCTTCTTGAAGGCACAAAGTTGGAAAAACTCCGGACTCATCAATTCAGCTTTCACCAAAAGTGGCACTTTATCTTTATTTACAAAACTAGCTTGGGGACCCGGCCCTGCCCGGGTTAATTGAGAAAGGCATTGTGTGCCAAGGTTGGTCCTTATCAGTTGTTTATTTGGCTCGCAGTGGTCTCAGGGAGTGAGTGAAGGTACTTCAAGTCCCATCATCTGTGGTCCAATGTCTTCCAAACTGAAGTAGGATGCGGTGTGGGACATGGGGGCTCTGTGTGCCAAGTTTGGTCTTGATCAGTCAGTGGATGAGGGTTGCAGCGGTCTCGGGAAGTGATTGGAGGTACTTCAAGTACCATCATCCATGGTTTGCCCTCCTCCAAACTGCAGTAGGATGTAGATTGGGTCATGGCTACTCTGTGTGCCAAGTTTGGGCCTGGTCTGTGATTTGTAGGCTTCAATGTTCTGTGGGAAGTGAATCGGGTGAAGGTACTGCAAATCCCATCATTTGTGACCCATTCTGCCCTAAACCGCACCAGGTTGTAAAGTGGGCCAGTGGGCATCTGTGTGCCAAGTGTGGTCCTGATCCTTCTATGTTGTGGGCCAGTGAGTTAAAGTACTGCAATTCCCGTCACCCATGGTCCATCCTCCCTCAAACTGCGCCAGGCTGTAGAGTGGGTCTTGAGGGTTCTGTGTGCCAAGTTTGGTCTTGTTCTCTCATTGTTCGGGGTCGCAAAGGGGTGGCAAAGTGTTTTGGCCTTAAACTCCCACCATGCCTGACTGCCTCAGGCCTTTTCCTTACCCCTTCTGCCACTTTAGAGTGTTGGAATGTTCATGTTGGCGACTGCCTCAGGCCTTTGCCTTATCCCCCTCTGGCAGTTTAGAGTGTCGGAATGTTCGTGTTGGCTGGCCAATTAGAGGCATTATGCAAATACTCCCTCACTGGCAACCAATCATGTTGTCAGAATGTAGAGGCCGGGAGCCAATCAGAACGCTGCCACATACATATATACATACATGCATACATACATACATACAAACACACATACAAACATTCTGCTTTATTATATATAGAGATGTGTACACTACAATCCCTGATCATGTCCGTTCACATCATGGCACACTGCACGAAGCACATTGCAAGCTTCTTTTCCAGTTTGCACAGAAAACTTCAACAGTGATACTCTACCAATTCTTCACATCTCTATTGTTTTAACCCATGCATTTCTGAAACCATACAGTTTTAACGATGTATAAGCGATTTTTACACCAGAAAACATTACAAACTGACATTTCTTCAGGATTCTAATGGGTGACGTGGCACACTTACGTCTTGTTGCTACCTCCTGACACCTGCTTATGAGCCGCCATACTATAGTTCAGGGCTGTCCAACTTCTACCGGCCCAGGGGCCTGAATTCCAGTCACTGATGACCTGGGGGGCCGAAGGGTCTGCCCCCGCCCCCCCCCGGCCCCCCCCCCCCCCCCCCCCCCCCCCTGCCCCACCCCACCCCTCCCCCAGCTCCAATTTACTTACAATTCATAAGAGGCATTCATACAATCAAATATAATCTTTTACTAAGGGAAATGCAGGGAGGGAATACATAAGGGGCATCCATACACAATTACATAATAATAACATAAAGGTTAGCCTACCTTTCCAAACGTACAGGATCCAGGAGTAGCCGGACCACGAGCAGAGGCGACGACCGACCGAGGCAGCAGCCGAGAAGGTCCAAATCGCGTCTGCGTGGGCCGCAGGGATTAAGTAGCCGAGATTTCGGCAACAGGAGTATCGCGAGACTACGGAAGCCACACGGGATTTCGCTCTCAACGCATGCGTGATCTCGCGTTGAGAGCGAAATCCCATGTGGCTTCCGTAGTCTCGCGATACTTGCTCTGGAACCCGGAAGTGGGTAATTTTTTAAAATATTATTATTTATTTTATTTTTTATTTTTATTTTTTATTAAAAAGCTTAGGGGACCGCAGGGAAGAGGCTGGGGGCCGTATATGGCCCCCGGGCCGCCAGTTGGGCAGCCCTGCTATAGTTAATGGCAAGCAATGCAGAACTTTTCGGATAGCATCAAAGGGGGCCCCTGTAAGTTTATGTATACTGCTTATGGAAACAATGGAAAGGACCTGATGGAGCTGACAACGCATTGCTGTGATGCAAGTCTGGCAGATTGTCTCCCCTTCATGGACTCTGGCCTTGCATCCTTGCAATGGTCGATGTGAACTCCCTTCTGAGCCGATTTGCTGGGGTCGGGGAAGCAGATGTTCAAATCGAGCGGCTAAGCCCACTGCGATTAATGCAATACCCACCTCCCTCTTGAAGTATTGGGTGGTCCAGTTGTCAAGATCCCTTTCCTTACATGTCCCAGAGATATTTACGCCACTTAGCAGGACCTTTCTTTCCCCAAGTTGGCTGTAAATATCAATTAAAGAAGGGTCTCTGTGAAAGTGTCGGGATTGGGATTTCGGTGACAAGAAGGTCAGTTGACATTTAAAATCATTAAAACGAAGAAAAAATGGAATGGAGGGTCAAAGGCCTACCTTTAAAACACGCAATTATGTGTAGGCTATGCCCCGTTGTACATGTTGACCGATGCGTGACCCGTAGCGATTGGCCAAAGCCAACAAAAGAGGGGGCCTTTGAACTCTCTCTGCTTTGGTTCGTGTCAAGTTGTCACCTTGATGTTCATGGCATTGTCATAATTGAGGAGAAGACGGTGCAGAGGTCAGCCTTTTCGAGCTGGGAAAGAAAGGAAAGTTAAGGTACAATCCGGAATTATTAGGGACGACTTGGATTTTGCTGCTGCAGATCCCGGCACATGATGCCTTGGGTTGTCACATCAGAACTGGCGTGTCTGAAGACATTTGGCCAACTGCATTCAGGTCTCGTTTCAGTTGTCAATGGCTTTAGTAGTATTTATTGTCCCTTGGAACTGAATGGAGAAACTCTTTAGGGCAACTTTTCAGAGATGAAAATGGAGGCACTTGTGTATTTGTTGGTATTTGCTAGTCACAATCACATAGGCACATTACTCGTGGGCAAATGGTCTTCCTCTGTTACTCAAACCTTGTGCAGGCAAAACATAATACAGGTGTGTTATAGACCAGTGTTTTTCAATCTTTTTTGAGCAGCGGCACACTTTTTACATTTCCAAAATCCTGGGGCACACCACCAACCAAAATGACACAAAATGACACTCTAACACAGTAATACATAGAGTTAATATGTTTTTAAAATGTATATATACACTCAGTGTGAAACCTGGGCTTGTTTTGATGAACACAACATAGATATCCTGGCAGGAATGGCAGAAAGACACAAACTTCCCACACAGAACTCCCATAACCAAGAGAAAATGTTATAAGAATTTGGTGGGCATTGGCCTTGGGTTTTGGAGTTGTAGTTCACCTATATCCAGAGAGCACTGTGGACTCAAACAATGTTGGATCAGGACCAAACTTGGCATGAATACTCAATATGCCCAAATGTGAACACAGATGGAGTTTGGGGAAAATAGACTTACAGTTTCTGGGATTTATAGTTAACACACCATCAAAGAGCATCCTGAACTCTTGCAACAATGGAATTAAACCAAACTTGGCCTATTGAACTCTCATTACCAACAGAAAGTACTGAAAGGATTTGCTTGGGAATTGACCTTGAGTTTGGAAGTTGTAGTTCACCTACACCCAGAGAGCACTGTGGATTCAAACAATGTTATGTTATGTTGTTTTTGGTTTTCTATCTAGAATCACAATGTTGGAAGGAGGCTCACCACTTCAAGGTCCCTAAAACAGGCATGGGAAAACTTCATCCCTCTGGGTGCTTTGGACTCCAACTCCCACCATTCCTAACAGCCTGAGGCCCTTTCCTGCTGAAGTGGCTGAGGGGGGAAAGGGAAAGGGCCTGAGGCTGCTAGGAATGGTGGGAGTTGGAGTCCAAAACACCTGGAAGGTCCAAGTTTGCCCATGCCAGCTTTCGACAGAGACCTCTTCCTCCCCTTCCCCTTCACGCCCTTTCTTTCCCAATTTGCCGAACACTTACTTTTTCTTCTACACTGCCGCTTCTGCCACCTTTTTTAATCCGAGGGGGCAGCGTGAGCGTGTTCAGGAGGGGAGGGGGGATGGAGGAAGACATGACTTGTGCGGGCGCTACTGCGCAGACTCGCCCCAGAGCAGAGCGAGGCCAAGCGAGCAGAGCGAGGCTGGGAAGAAGGGAGCCCGAGGGGAGAAGGAAAAGTGTTCGGCAGGAGGGGGAAGAAAGGGGATTGGAGGTTCCCATTTCCCACGGCACACCTGATGATCGCTCAGGGCACACTAGTGTGCCACGGCACACTGGTTGGGAAACACTGGCCCAATCTGTATTTGTAATATATTTGATTTGTTTATGTGATGCTCTTTACTATTTTGGAGGCCCTTTGTATTGTTGGTTGGTGGCATGGAGTTACCATGCGAATGCAAAGCACTTGTCTCCAATCTTCCCTTCTCACGGAGATCTCGTTCTCCAAGGTTACCGGCTCTCTCTTCCGCAGTGTTTATTTCATGCTTATTGTTTTGTTCAATTAAAAATATCTGTCCTCAAACTGTCATTCCAGGTTGCTATAAAACAAATGAATCTCCAACAGCAACCCAAAAAGGAATTAATAATTAATGAAATCTTGGTCATGAGGGAAAATAAGAATTCGAACATCGTGAACTATTTAGATAGGTAAGTAGCACCGGCTCTTGGTTTGGCATTGTTTCCTGAAGTGGTTTTGGTAAAAGATCAAGACTATCACCCAGAGTTAGGATACGGTTCATTCAATGTAAACTATTGTAACGCACTGCTTTGTGGGAATTTTGCCCCAACGACCAAAATACCTCTCCAAACGCAACTTTTTCTCTTATGAAGCACACCAACCCCAATATAACCCTTTCCTGATTGGTGGATGGTAGATGAAGCAGCAGAGAAAATCCAACTATTTACCCATAGCTGAATGCACAGTACAAAATTCCAGGCCCGGATTAACTGTTTGTGGCGCCCTAGGCCACACTCTGGAAGCGCCGCCCCTGGGGGCGGGGCTGCTTGCAGGCATGCGCGAGCAGCGCGGCGTCCTCCGCCATGTTCCTGGGTGCCGCAGCGGCCGCCTGGGAACTTCCCTTCCTTCCTCTTCCTTCTCCGAGGAGGAGGAAGGAAGGGAAACCCCTCGGGCAGCCGCTGCAGCACCCAGGAATGCCATGTTGGCGGGGCTGGGTGACGTCAGGCGCGGCGGCGGCGAGGAGGAAGAGGCGGAGCGAAGACGCGTCAGAGGCCCTAGGGGCAGGACTTCGCTCTGCCTCCTCCTTGCTTCACTCAAGGAAGGAGAGGCGCCCGGAGGGAGCAACGAAAAGGCGGAGGGAAGTCCCGCCCCTAGGGCCTCTGTTGTGGCTTCCCTCCGCCTCTTTGTCGCTTGCGCCGGGCGCCTCTCCTTCCTTGAGTGAAGGAAGTAGGGGCGCCTGGCGTGAGCAACGAAGAGGCGGAGCCTCTGTCCCGCCCCTAGGGCCTCTTACGTGGCTTCCCTCCGCCTCTTTGTCACTTGTGCCGGGCACCCCTCTTTCCTTGAGTGAAGGGAGGAGGGAGGGGCCGACGCGAGCAAGGAGGAGGTGGAGGGAAGCCATGTTAGAGGCTCTAGGGCCTATGACGCTCCACGCGCAGACGCAGAATTGCCCGAAGAGGCAATTTTTTTAACATCTGGCCACCAGGGGGAGCTGTTGCACTCCTTCATTCCTCCTTCATTCCTCAGTGTGCTTCCTGGAGATCTTTATTTTATGGCCTCGTAAATCAGTTAAATTTGCCTCCCCACTAAGTTGTACCTTTAATTTCCTACTTGACAGATGCAACTGTCTATCGGGTGGCAAAGGTCAACAACAGGCTACACAATAAGTCGAGAGCCCACCTCGACCCGGGCAGGCCTCGAACTCATGACCTTCTGGTCAGTAGAGATCTTATGCAGCTGACACCCAGCCAGCTGCGCCACATTCCCGGTACATTAGGTGCCATGAATGTCTCTCACCCATATATCAATATAGTGCCATGGTAGGGAAGCCTAAGTTGAAAGAATCCAAAGCGAAAGAAGAAACGGAGTAGCTTTTGAACTGAGCATGGTCCTCATGTTCTAGTTCAGGGCTGTCCAACAGGCCCCCAAGCCCCTTCCCTGTGGCCCCTAACCCCCTGCAAGACATCAATTTGTTTTTTAAAAAAAAAATTGGGGAAAAAATCCAAAAATTTTCGATCTCCCGGGGAGGGGGGGCGCGAGGAGGGGCGGGGCCGACGCGAGTGAGGAGGAGGCGGAGGGAAGCCACGTCAGATGCCCTAGGGGCAGAACTTCCCCCCGCCTGTTCCTCGCTCGCGCAGGGCCGCTCGCGGGCTTGCGTGCCAGGGCGGGATCGGCGAGCCGCCCTCCACCGTGTCTCTAGCTCTTGCAGCGGCCGCGCCTGAAGGAAGGTAAGCCCGGGCTTACCTTCCTTCAGGCGGCCGCTGCAAGAGCTAGAGACACGGGGCGGAGGGCAGCTCGCCGATCCCCGCCCGCCTCCCGCCCTGGCGCGCATGCCTGGCATCTTGCGTGACCCGCCCCTTTTTGGCGGGGCTGGGTGACGTCAGGCGTGACACCTGACGTCACCCCGCCAAAAAGGGGCGGGCTGTGCAGGACGCTGGGCTTGCGTGCCAGGGCGAGAGCGGCCTCGCCCCCGCTGCGCCCCGCCCGCGAGCGCCCCCGCCCTCCGCTGTGGCCCCCAAGGTGATCAGTCACCTGAATTCCGGCCCTTGGGCCCGAAGAAGTTGGACAGCCCTGTTCTAGTTTACCTTGATTGTTGTGTTCATATTTAAGGAGAGTTTGTTCAGAATGGCACCCTAGAGAAGTTTGAATATGTAGACACACAATCTTTCAATGGTTGGTCTTTCAGTTACCTTGTCGGTGATGAACTTTGGGTCGTCATGGAGTATTTGGCTGGGGGTTCGTTGACGGATGTGGTTACAGAAACCTGCATGGATGAAGGACAAATAGCGGCTGTCTGTAGGGAGGTAAGAGGTCCCCACTGCAGTTAAAGTAATGTTAACCTGTATTCATTCTGCAGCAGGCATGGGCAAACTTTGGCCCTCCAAGTGGGACTTCAGCTCCCACAATTCCTAACAGCCTCAAGCCCCTTCGTTTTCCTGGAGGGCCAAAATTTGCCCATGCCTGGTCTACAGTGTAGACCAGGGGTGGGCAATTATTTTTTCCAAGGGACCACACGAGAACCAAAAAATATTATGGAGGGCCGCACCTGAAGGCTGAACTACATTCTAATCTATATTATTTATTTACTGTATTTACTATATATTACACATCATTAATATTAACATAGTATTAATATCATAATTATTATATTATAGTACATATATATACATATATAGACATTATAATATATTGAAATTATAATATAACATTATTATATTATATTATTTATTATATTATAATATTATTATTATAAAATTATTATAAAATAATAATAAAAACCACTAAAATAAAATAAAATTCAAGAAGACAAGGTGCGAACCAAGATAGAGGCTGACATCCTGAAGATAGGAAGGATCCCAAGATGGAATGGCCCAATGGACCCAGCCCAGAGGATGGCAAAGCGGACCCAGCATGTGTGTGGCCTGCCTCAGAGAGACTGCCTCCCTGCTGCTCCGAAGGGAGCTTGGAGGAAGATGGAGACTCTGAACGTGGAGGTCAGCAGCCCCTCGGGAGCTTGGCCCCTTCGCCGCCCTCGTTGCCCGAGGCCTCCATGACCCGCTCGGGGCGGAAGGCAGGTCTTCCTGGCTGCTTCCTTCCTTCCTTCCTCCCCTCCACCCTCCTACCAATTCCTACCACATCTGACCACTAGCCTGGAGAAGCTGCTGGTAGAGCAGAAGCCAGAGGGGGGCAGAGCCAGGCCACACCAAGCCCCGCCCCATCCTCTCTGGCTTTGGAGCTCCCAACAGCTTCTCCAGGCTTGAGGATGGCAATGCCAAGCCAGCCTTGTGCTAGCTATGCCACCACTGGCTTGGTATTTCCATCCTCAAGCCTGGAGAAGCTGCTGGGAGTGCTGAAGCTGGGGGAGGGGGCAGGGCTTGGCGCGGCCTGGCTCCGCCCCCTCTGAGAAGCGCCCCATCCGGCTGGGATCGACCTCCTTCGGTCCCGGGATCGACTGGTCGATCGCGATCGACTTCCTGGGCAGCCCTGTTCTAGAACATGGCCATACAGCTCGGAAAACTCACAGAAACCCAGTGATTCCGGCCATGAAAGCCTTTCATAACACATTATTGTTATTGTTATTGTTATTATTAATGTTAATCTTTGCTTTTATGGTGTTTTACATTGTGCTGTGAGCCACTCCGAGCCCTGGGGGAGTGGCGGCATACAAGATCGAAAATAAGTAAATAAATAAATTATTATTATTTTCCCAGTGCCTGCAAGCTTTAGATTTCTTGCATTCAAACCAAGTGATCCATCGAGACATCAAGAGTGACAACATTCTCCTTGGGATGGATGGATCCGTCAAACTCAGTAGGTATTCTTTTTACACTTCTGCTTTCAAAGCATTGTGATTGGATTACCCCTGTTATTGTTATTGCTGTTGCTAGCCTGCCTTTCCTCCAGAACTGAAGATGCAAAAACATCTTTTTGACTCCACTTTTACTGCCATGGCAAAATACCATGGAATCCTGGGAGTTGTAGTTTTGCAAGGACTTGAGCCTTCTCTGCCAAAGAGTCTTGGTGCCTCACCAAATTACAACTCCCGGGATCCCATAGCATTGAGCCATAGCGGTTCAACCGGTGTCAAACTGCATTCATTCTACATTGTAGGCAGGCCCGGATTAACACCTTTTTGCGCCCTAGGCCACATTTTGGAATTATGCCCCCTTTCGCGCGCCGCCGCACACTCCGAGTGCGCATGCGCGGGCCGGGCGCCCGCCTCCTCCTTTGCTCTGCTGCATTCCTCCTCCCTCCCTCCTTCTGAGGCCACTGCGAGTTGTCCCAGAGGCAGCAACCGCCACATGGCGCCCTTCCAAGCGGCGCCCCATTCACGCAGCGCAGCTGCCGCTGCCTCTGGGACAACTCGGTGTGGCCTCAGAAGGAGGGAGGGAGGAGGAGTGCAGCCCAAGCGACGTCATTCCCTCTGGGGGCAGGGCCTGAGCGACATCACTCGGGCCCCACCCCTGAAGGGAGTGACGTTGCTCGGGGTCTGCCCTCAGAGGGAGTGACGTCGCTCGGGCTTCACTCCTCCCTCCTTCTGAGGCCACGCCGAGTTGTCCCAGTGGCAGCTGCGTGGCACTCTTCCACACGGCACCCCATTCACGCAGCGCAGCTGCCGCTGCTTCTGGTACAACTCAGCGTGGCCTCAGAAGGAGGGAGGGAGGAAGAGTGCATCCCGAGCGACGTCACTCCCTCCAGGGGCGGGACCCGAGTGACGTCACTCCCTCCGGGGCGGGGACTGAGCAACATCACTCAGGCCCTGCCCCCGGAGGGAGTGACGTCGCTCGGGCTGTACACCTCCTCCCTCCCTTCTTCTGAGGCCATGCCGAGTTGTCCCAGTGGCAGCTTCGCGGCGCCCTTCCACGCGGTGCCCCATTCACGCAGCGCTGCCGCTGCCTCTGGGACAACTTGGTCTGGCCTCAGAAGGAGGGAGGGAGGAGGAGTGCAGCCCGAGTGACGTCATTCCTCCGGGGCAGAGCCTGAGTGACATCACTTGGGCCCCACCCCTGAAGGGAGTGACATCGCTCGGCCCCGCCCCAGAGGAAATGACATTGCTTGTGTTCCCCCTGGAGGGAGTGACGTCGCTCGGGCTGCACTCCTCCTCCCTCCCTCCTTCTGAGGCCATGGCGAGTTGTCCCAGAGGCAGCAACCGCCACGCGACGCCCTTCCACGCGGCACCCCATTCACGCAGCGCAGCTGCCACTGCCTCTGGGACAACTTGGTCTGGCCTCAGAAGGAGGGAGGGAGTAGGAGTGCAGCCCGAGTGACGTCACTCCCTCCGGGGGTGGAGCCTGAGTGACATCACTTGGGCCCCGCCCCTGAAGGGAGTGACATCACTTGGGCCCCGCCCCCAGAGGAAATGACGTTGCTTGTGTCCCGCCCCTGGAGGGAGTGACGTCGCTCGGGCTGCACTCCTCCTCCCTCCCTCCTTCTGAGGCCATGGCGAGTTGTCCCAGAGGCAGCTTCGTGGCGCCCTTCCACGCGATGCCCCATTCACGCAGCGCTGCCGCTGCCTCTGGAACAACTTGGTCTGGCCTCAGAAGGAGGGAGGGAGTAGGAGTGCAGCCCGAGTGACGTCACTCCCTCCGGGGGTGGAGCCTGAGTGACATCACTTGGGCCCCGCCCCTGAAGGGAGTGACATCGCTCGGGCCCCGCCCCCAGAGGAAATGACGTTGCTTGTGTCCCGCCCCTGGAGGGAGTGACGTCGCTCGGGCTGCACTCCTCCTCCCTCCCTCCTTCTGAGGCCACTCTGAGTTGTCCCAGAGGCAGCTGCGCTGCGTGAATGGGGTGCCACGTGGAAGGGCGCCACGCAGCTGCCACTGCCTCTGGGACAACTCAGCATGGCCTCAGAAGGAGAGAGGGAGAAGAAGACCGGTGGTGAGTCATCCCCATTTTTTTTGGCCATGATCTGGCACCCCCCTTGGCTTGCGCCCATAGGCCACGGCCTATGCTGGCCTAATGGATAATCTGGGCATGATTGTAGGCCCAACCTATGTTTGACAGAGATGTCATTTTCTTTTTTTTTTCCTTGAAGGAAGAAATGACTGATTTCAGCAGTTTTCTTCCCACTGTAATAAAGTCTTCAAGAACCCAGCAGTTTTCAATTCTTTCTCTATAATTCGGGACTTATTTTCTGCAAACTTCCCACGTGGTCATTTGGTGTAGAAAATGGTATTGCTTGTGAAGGAATATCAAATCCTCCACAGAAGATGCATTTTCCCATGCAGAACAGTGAAACGCTCATTCTGTGAAAAAACCATAGAAAAGTCATTTTCAGCTCAAGTAATACCGGTAGCATTTTCTGCACAGAAATCTGAATGTTGTAAATTTTGTGTGCCATAAGTTCCAGGCTGCGAAGTTTCTTGTTAGTCCCAGATACATCTCTTCTGGGTTTCTTGACACTTAAGAAACACGTTGCTTATCCATTTTTAAAATGTTTTCAAATAATCTTGTCTATATTGTTTGCACATTTGAGCTCCTCCCGTTGGACACAGTAATTCTGGACCTCACGGCAGCTTTTGATACGGTAGACCACGCATTGTTAACCCAGCGCCTAGCCATGACGGGGGTTAGGGGGACTGCTCTTAAATGGGTATCCTCCTTTCTCCTTGATCGGGGACAGTGAGTGGAGAGGGGAGGTCTGGTTTCCGAGAGGCTCCCCTTAAGTTGCGGGGTGCCTCATTCTCTCCCCTTTATTGTTTAACATCTACATGCGACCACTTGCCAAATTGGTGAGGGGTTTTGGTCTGGAGTCTCATCAGTATGCGGATGACACCCAGCTGGTGCTGAGGACGGATGGCCGGCCAGACTCTGTAACCGATTGTTTCCAACAATGCCTTGAAGCCGTGACTGGTTGGCTACAAGCCAGTCGGCTGAGAGTGAACCCATCTAAGACGGAGATCCTCTGGCTGGGTCATCCAGGTGGGTGTGGGCTCCAGCTGCCTACTCTGGACGGCGAGGCACTACGCCCGTCGTACTTAGTAAAGAGCCTGGGGGTCCAGTTGGACCCGCTGCTGACAATGGAGGCTCAGGTCTCTGCTGTTAGCAGATCCGCTTTTTTCCATCTGCAGCAGGCCAGGTGGCTGGCGCCCTATCTCACCGGAAATGAAGGTTCCTCCTGTCTCTGTGACCCTTTGGCCAGATGCCTGCATCTTCTGACTGATCTTCTCTAGCCTCAACTCCTTGCTTTTTCTCCTTTATAGCTGACTTTGGCTTCTGTGCCCAGATTACGCCGGAGCAAAGTAAACGGAGCACAATGGTAGGGACCCCTTACTGGATGGCGCCCGAGGTCGTCACGCGGAAAGCGTACGGCCCCAAAGTGGACATCTGGTCTTTAGGAATCATGGCAATAGAAATGGTGGAAGGAGAACCTCCATATCTGAATGAAAATCCTCTCAGGGTAAGAGCCAATTCTGATTCTAATTCTGCTAATTGTTAATTGTGCTAATTTTGTGTTGTTACCCTTCTTTACTTGCATTTTGTTTTGAATGTGATTTAGAAATTAAACAGGGAAGGAAAAGCCCTATACCAGGGGTGCTCAGGACGTCGATCGCGATCGACTGGTCGATCCTGAGGCCATCTGGAGTCGATCCCAGCGGATGCGGCACTTCTAGAGGGGGCGGGGCCAAGCCACGCCAGGCCCCGCCCCCTCCTCACCGGCTTTAGCTCTACCACAGCTTCTGCAACCTTGAGAAGGGTAGAGGGGGTATTACCAAACCAGTGGTGGCTAGCTATGCCATCACTGGCTTGCTAACATACCCCCTCTGCCCTGGAGAAGTTGTGGTAGAGCTCCAGCCAGGGGGGGGGGGCGGAGCCAAGTGGCACCAGGCCCGCCCCTCCCCACCAGCTTTTACTGTACCACAGCTTCTCCAGGGCAGAGGGGGTATGCCAGGCCAGTGGTGGCATAGCTAACTATCAGTGGCTTGGCATACCCCCCTCTGCCCTGGAGAAGTTGTGGTAGAGCTCCAGGCAGGGGGCGGAGGGGGCGGAGCCAAGCGGCACCAGGCCCCGCCCCCTCCCCACCAGCTTTAGCTCTACCACAGCTTCTCCAGGGCAGAGGGGGGTATGCCAGGCCAGTGGTGGTATAGCTAACCATCACTGGCTTGGCATACCCCTCTGCCCTGGAGAAGCTGTGGTAGAGCTCCAGCCAGGGGCGGAGGGCGGAGCCAAGTGGCGCCAGGCCCTGCCCCCACCAGCTTTAGCTGTACCACAGCTTCTCCAGGGCAGAGGGGTATGCCAGGCCAGTGGTAGCTATGCCACCACTGGCTTGCCATACCCCCCTCTGCCCTGGAGAAGTTGTGGTAGAGCTCCAGCCAGGGGTGGGGCCAAGCCAGCACCAGGCCCCGCCCCCTCCCCACCAGCTTTACCTGTACCACAGCTTCTCCAGGGTAGAGGGGGGTATGCCAGGCCACTGGTGGCATAGCTATGCCATCACTGGCTTGCCATACCCCCTCTGCTCTGGAGAAGTTGTGGTAGAGCTCCAGCCAGGGGGTGGAGCCAAGCAGCACCAGGCCCCGCCCCTCCCCACCAGCTTTAGCTCTACCACAGCTTCTCCAGGGCAGAGGGGGGTATGCAAGGCCAGTGGTGGCATAGCTAACCATCACTGGCTTGGCATACCCCCCTCTGCCCTGGAGAAGTTGTGGTAGAGCTCCAGCCAGGGGGAGGAGGGGGCGGAGACAAGCCGCACCAGGCCCCGCCCCCACCCCAGCTTCACCCTGCTTCTCTCAAGGTAGATCTTTCTGTCTTAGATTTATTATAAGTAGCTCGCATGCTGAAAAAGTGTGGGCACCCCTGCCCTATACCAATACATGAAGTCAAATGCAGAGTAACCAGCACGTTGTGTGTTTACTTGTTCTTTTAGGCCTTGTACTTGATAGCCACAAACGGGACTCCCGAACTCCAAAATCCCGAGAGATTATCTGCAGTTTTCAGAGATTTTTTGAACCGCTGTCTTGAGATGGATGTTGACCGACGTGGTTCTGCAAAGGAACTTTTGCAGGTAAATGGGAAAGGTGAATAGAGAAGGAAGGGTTCAGGGACACACCATGGGGGGTTCTTTGTTATAGCTGTCCCTTACATTAGGCCAGTGGTTCCCAACCTTTGGGCCTCCAGGTGTTTTGGACTTCGGCTCCCACAGTTCAGAACAGCTGCGAAACTGGTTGGGATTTCTGGGAGTTGAAGCCCAAAACACCTGGAGGCCCAAAGGTTGGGAACCACTGCATTAGGCAGACCAAAGCAAGTGCCTCAAGTGGAATAACACGTGCCAACACGCATTTTGGTGCCTCAAATAATGGACCTGTTTCTGGATATATTTGACCTGCTGGTTCCAAAATGGCGACCTTTCCCCGATATCAGCTCTAGTTTTTGAGATCAAGACCGGCCCGGATTAACCCTTTTAGTGCCGTAGGAATTACGTCCCCAAACCAACCTCTACCGCACCGCACCCCCACCTCCTCCTTGCGGCGCAAGGAGGAGGATGCGGACGGAAGCCCTGCCCCCGGTGCGGGCAGTGGCCCCGGGGGCGGGGCTTCCCTCCGCCTCCTCTTCGCAGCGCTCCCCCCTTCCTTGAGTCAAGGAAGGAGGGCACGCGAGGAGGAGGAGGAAGGCAGGGAAGCCCCGCCCCCAGTGCCAGGAGCGGCCCTGGGGGCGGGGCTTCCCTCCGCCTCCTCCTCTTTGTAGCACGCCCTCCTTTCTTGAGTCAAGGAAGGAGGGCGTGCGCGAGGAGGAGGAAGGAAGGGAAGCCCCGCCCTCGGGGCTTCCCTCCGCCTCTTCCTCTTTGATGGCGCCATTCCCTCCTCCCCCATCCCCTCACAGCGCTCTCCCCCTGCCCTCCCCCGAGAGCGAGAGTTGCGGGTTTTTTTGGGTCCGTGTGAGTTGTGCCCCCCCCCCTGACTTGTGCCCCTAGGCCATGGCTAGGGTGGCCTTATGGGTAATCCGGGCCTGGATCAAGACATATGCCATCTACCATTGTGCTGTGTAATATAGTCAATAATAATAATATAATAATACACTTTATTTATATTCCGCTCTTCTCACCCCGAAGGGGACTCAGAGCAGATTACAGGTACACATACTTAGCAGACAATCCCTGCCGTTTCCACATACACACATATAGACGAACAGAGGCAAACTCTGGCCACCAGGGGGAGCTGGCGCACTCCTCATCTCTCAGCGTTCCAGCGTCCCTTGTTCCTTCCGCTTTTCTCAACGTTCCTGGAGTTCTTTAATGGCCTCATAATTCAGTCAAAATTTGCCTCCCCATTTAATGTGGTACCTTTACTTGACAGCTGCAACTGCCTTTCGGGCTGCAAAGGTCGGCAGTAGGCTACACTTAAGGTCGAGCACCCACCTCGACCCGGGCAGGCCTCGAACTCATGACCTATTGGTCAGAGAGATCTTATGCAGCTGACACTTAGCCAGCTGCGCCACATTCCCGGTGCTAGTCAACCCTCCACATTCACTGGGTGTCACCCTTCAGGACACTTGGAAACCTCCCTTGATAAACCACACGTTCAGCTGAGGTACAACAGGTTTATTTAGAATAACTGGTATAGGGAAGAGGCTTGAAGTCAAGCTAAGATGCCTTTACAGTGGCACCGGCAAATAGCAGCACTGTTCAATAGTAGCAACAGATGAATATAGTCCCGTGGCAACCAGGAATCAGCAAGATATAATAAGCAAAGTCTTTCAATAGTATCCAGGAACATAGGAATAAGGCAGAGTCTTTATGTAGCAATCAGGAACGAAGCAATAAGGCAAAAGGAGGCCCAAGCGGGCTAGATCCAAAGCTCCTTTGTCACTCCTTCCCACCTGTCACTAAGGAGGCTGTCCAGACTTTGAACCGGTGCTTGGCTGCTGTGTCGGACTGGATGAGGGCTAGCTAATTGAAACTTAATCCAGACAAGACAGAGGTCCTCCTAGTCAGTCGAAAGGCCGAACAGGGCATAGGGTTACAGCCTGTGTTGGATGGGGTTACACTCCCCCTGAAGGTGCAGGTTTGCATCTTGGGAGTGATCCTGGATTCATCGCTGAGCCTAGAACCCCAGGTCTCGGCGGTGGCCAGGGGAGCTTTTGCACAGTTAAGACTCGTGCGCCAGCTGCGCCCGTACCTTGGGAAGTCTGATCTGGCTACGGTCGTCCACTCTCTGGTCACATCCCGAATAGATTACTGCAATGCACTCTACGTGGGGCTGCCTTTGAAGACAGTTCGGAAATTACAATTAGTCCAACGGGCGGCAGCCAGATTACTAACGGGAGCTACATACAGGGAGCATACCACCCCCCTGTTGTGTCAGCTCCACTGGCTGCCTATCAATATATTGTATTATGTTATAGTATAATAATTGTAATGTAATAATAATAGTATGATTACGGTATGGTATGTGGTATATGCATTTGGTATTGGTGGTGTTGTATTGTAACACAATATAATACTGCCAATGATAATGTGATACAATAATTATATCGTGATATTATAATTTATATATTTGTATTACATGCAATATTGCGATATGTTGTAATATTAATTGTTGTTTTTTCAGTTTGTTGTAAGCCGCTCTGGCAATATTGTTATATGTACACTGTAAGCCACTCTGAGTATTGTTGTTCGGGGTTGAGAAGGGTGGCATATAAAAATAGTAAATAAATAAATAATAAATATCCACTTCCGAGCTCAATTCAAAGTGCTGGTCTTGACCTTTAAAGCTCTATACGGTTCTGGCCCAGCTTACTTGTCCGAACGCATCAGCCGCTATGTCCCACCTCGTAATTTAAGATCATCCGGGGAGGCCCTGCTCTCGCTCCCGCCGACTTCTCAAATGCGGCTGGTGGGGACGAGGGAGACGGCCTTCTCGGTGGTGGCTCCCCATCTGTGGAATGCGCTTCCTAGTGACATACGATCAATTCCATCCCTCCTGACATTCAGGAAAAAAGTAAAAGCCTGGCTATGGGACCAGGCGTTTGCACACTAGCACAAGGCAGCACATTTTTTAAATAACTTAAATGAATGTGTATGATACGTTGATGTAATTGTATTTTAATGTGTAATGTTTTGGGGGGGTTTTATACTGTGTTTTATGTGTTTTACTGTGTTGGCATCGAATTGTGCCTTTTTGGAAGCCGCTCTGAGTCCCCCCTCGGGGGTTGAGAAGAGCGGGGTAAAATGCCGGAAATAAATAAATAAATAAATAAAGCAACCAGCGAGCTGGCGGCAAAGCTTGAGCAGGGAGGCCGCAAGGCCAGTTCAGGAGTCCATGGCCAGGAGATGCGAGAGTTGGCTCGAGATGAGCCTTCTTGCCCAAACCAAACGGTTATAGTGTCCTAACCCTTTGATCTGTCCGACGTGGTTGCGTCGAATGTCATGCTTCCCATGATGGGCTGCAGCTGCTGTTTAGCCGATCTCAGTAGCAAAGGTATGTGAGCCAATTAGTGCCCACATCTGTGGAAAGGAGTTTACCCAACTTCTGGTCTCCCCCGTCTCCGCTTATCACTGGGAGCAGCAGCCGTGGCCTTGACTATTTGAACCAGCCTGCCTGGTGCTAAGTTCACTTGGGAAACACGGACAGGCCTGGAGGATTTCTGAAAGCCAACATGGCTACAGTGTGGTTCAGAGGAAGCCAGGGAAATTAGGGAAACGGAGGCTTGGGGCCTGACACTGGGGATAAGGGCATAAGACCTCCATGAAAGTGAGAAAAAAAAAGGGGGGGAATGCTATTTCTTTCCCTACGTGCCTATAGATGGTGAGCAATCTTTATTCTTCTTCCTTCCAGCATCCGTTTTTAAAACTGGCCAAGCCACTCTCCAGTTTGACCCCGTTGATCATCGCGGCAAAGGAGGCGATAAAGAACAGTAGTCGCTAGCGGCTTGAGTCGCTCGTATTTACTCCTTCCGGGCAGGACTGAATTGGGGGGGAAACGACTCTGTCGAACCCCAGACTTTTTCTGCTGCTGATTGCGAAGGTGAAGAACTATCATGGTCGCGGTTGACGGGGGTCAGAGGTCGTGGTCCTCTGCCCTGCCTGCTGAAGAGAAAACTTATCACGTGTCTCCTTCCCTCTCTTAGACCCCTTAATTTATTTCTAAGGTGAACAGGAGCTTTGCGGACAGAGGCGGGACCGTGAGCCTCTTTTGTGCTTTCGGCCATTTCTTGGGGACCGGGGGGGCGATGCTGCCGCATGAAGGCTCTCCGCACTCACCCGGACAAGAGTGGCGGCCCCAAAGGCCCCCTTCTCTTCGGAGTCTTCCCCCACTCCTCTTTTGGTTTTGAAACTGAACGGAGGTCCTCTTCCACTCCACTCGCTGGGACGGATCCCAAACTGTTTGCGAGCAACTGGTCGGTTGGCTTGTCCTGAGATGAGGATCCCGAGGAAGCTTGCTTTATTTAACCAAATAATAATGATGATAATACTAATTAATAAACCGAGAAGCAGATCAATCACAGCATCCTCTTTGGGGTGGGTGGGTGGGCATCATGCCTTGAAATGTGAAATATGGATAATAGCATCGCATTCCGGGGAAACCTAAGGATGATGTGCTAGGTATTGGTGTTTCTAAGTTGGTGGGTTCTTCCTCCCCAAGGAGAAACCAAACTAGTAATGTGAGAATCTCATTGTTCCAACTGGGCTCGTATTGACTTCGTACAACGTGACCTCTCATATCCATGGTCTTCATGATTTCACTTATCTGCATCTGAAAAAAATATGTTCTCTCTAGGCATTTTCTGGGTCATCCAGTATGATTCTATCGTATATTTTTGCCAGAAGATGACCATAGAGCAGGGCTGCCCAGGAAGTCGATCGCCGGATGGGGCACTTCTAGAGGGGGCGGAGCCATGTCGCGCCAAGCCCCGCCCCCTCTCCCGGCTTCAGCACTACCACAGCTTCTCCAGGCTTGAGGAGGGTAGTGCCAAGCTAGTAGTGGCTAGCTATGCCACCACTGGTTTGGCACTACCCTCCTCTAGCCTGGAGAAGCTGTGGTAGCGCTAAAGGCAGAGGGGGGAGGGGGTGGAGCCAGGCCAAACCAAGCCCCGCCCCCTCACCTGGCTTCCCGCTATCACAGCTTCTTCAGCCTTGAGGAGCGTAGTGCTAAGCCAGTAGTGGCTAGCTATGCCACCACTGGTTTGGCACTACCCTCCTCTAGTCTGGAGAAGCTGTGGTAGTGCTAAAGCCAGAGGGGGAGGGGGCGGAGCCAGGCCGCACCAAGCCCTGCCCCCTCCCCTGGCTTCAGTGCTACCACAGCTTCTTCAGCCTTGAGGAGGGTAGTGCCAAGCCAGTAGTGGCTAGCTATGCCACCACTGGCTTGGCACTACCCTCCTCAAGCCTGGAGAAGCTGTGGTAGAGCTAAAGCCAGAGGGGGCGGAGCCAGGCCATGCCAAGCCCCACCCCCTCCCCCTGCTCCGCCCTGCTTCTCTCTCGGTAGATCTTTCTGACTTGGTTTTATTATAAGTAGCTCGCATGCTGAAAAAGTGTGGGCACCCCTGCCATAGAGCCATGTTGGAAGACCTAGAAATGCTAAAGATGTGGTCTCTAGGTCCTTCACGTAGTGCGGTATGTGTCTGACAGAGAATGACCATACATTCATGATAGAAGACCTAGAAATGCTAGAAAGTTGCTCTCTAGGAATATTCTAGGTCCTCTAATGGGACTTTATGATACATTTTTGCCAGAAGATGACCATAGAGCCATGTTGGAAGATCTAGAAATGCTAGAGAGGTGTTCTTTCTAAGCATTTTCTAGATGCTTCTGCATGAATCTATGATAGGTTTCCACTGGAAGCTGACCAAAGGTTCATTATGGAAGACCTTGAGTTGCTAGAGAGTCCAACATGACTCTCTGGAGGATCTAAACATCTGGGTCCTCCAGAGAGACTCCATGGTATTATGGAAGACGTTGAATTGCTAGAGAGTCCAACATGACTCTCTAGAGGATCTAAACATCTGGGTCCTCCAGAGAGACTCTATGGTATTGTGGAAGACCTTGAATTGCTAGAGTCCAACATGACTCTCTGGAGGATCTAAACATCTAGGTCCTCCAGAGAGACTCCATGGTATTATGGAAGACCTTGAATTGCTAGAGAGTCCAACATGACTCTCTGGAGGATCTAAACATCTAGGTCCTACTCTCTAGCAATTCATGGAAGACCTTGAATTGCTAGAGAGTCCAACATGACTCTCTGGAGGATCTAAACATCTAGGTCCTCCAGAGAGACTCCATGGTATTATGGAAGACCTTGAATTGCTAGAGAGTCCAACATGACACTCTGGAGGATCTAAACATCTGGGTCCTCCAGAGAGACTCCATGGTATTATGGAAGACCTTGAATTGCTAGAGAGTCCAACATGACTCTCTGGAGGATCTAAACATCTGGGTCCTCAGAGAGACTCCGTAATGGAAGACCTTGATCTAGAGGTCCAGCATGACTCTCTGAGGGATCTAAACATCTGGGTCCTCCAGAGAGACTCCATGGTATTATGGAAGACCTTGAATTGCTAGAGAGTCCAACATGACTCTCTGGAGGATCTAAACATCTAGGTCCTCCAGAGAGACTCCATGGTATGCTTCTGCTGAGATTTGTTCAAAAGATTCGGATTTTTTTGCAATTTCATGTTTTCACAATAAGCCCAGAAATGTCTTCTCTGCAGATATGGGGATCGTTGTGCAATCACCAATGAGACCAGTTTTGCCAAGTGCTCCTTTCCTTCCCAAAAAGTCCTACCGAACTGAAGTTGACCAGGAGCCTACGTCATACTCCAGGATCTGGACTTACTGCACCTAGATTCTTAAACTCACTTACAGGGGGAAACAGGACCTTTGCTTTCATGGTAGTACCGAAACTTGCCGAGCCATAGCTGGTCATGCCATAATCCATACTGGTGTTGTCTTGAGGGAATGGCCTCTTGGATCTCCCGTGACGTTAGCCTAACTGGGTCTAGGAGAACACCATCTTCAAGCCATGGTCATTGTGATGCTGTTAGCTGAATTCTTCCTCCTCCATAGAAAAAACGTGGCTGAGTGTCCGAAGCCATCTCAATAAACAGGGTTTGGGGAGGGTTGTTGTGGTTTGGAGCCTTACTCTGAGGATTCCCATCCAATTGCTGTGTGTACTGAAATAGGTAGGTTTGGTGCTCATGAAAGTAACTCGAGGGGAATTTTGTATTTCCAGAGCCACAAAGGAGCGTGGAAAAGGCCGCAATATCTAAACCTGTTGTGGGGATTTCTTGCCTAGGTTTGCTATACGCTGTGATCCCGAATGCATACTGTTGAACCTGGAATCTCTGAACTCTTTGTATTGCTGAAACTGGGCCATGACTGTGAATATCTGTTCAAGAAGCAAACAAGCTTTGATTAAACGAATTTGCATTGATGTTTCTTCCGACACGAGTTGGACCGATCTGGTTCTCTTTTACTCTGTGGAAATGAGCGGGCATTGAATCACACCCAGCAAAAGAGGAGGGCAATTATTTATTTATTTATGTATTTATTATTTCGACTTATATGCCACCCTTCCCGAAAAGGCTCAGGGTGGTTCACAGCAATGAACAACAAAACACAACATAACTGTACTTGAAAACATAGTAAAAACAGATTAAGACCAGGGGCGGGCTAAGGTATTTTTAAATGGTAAGCAAACATTATTTTGGCGCCCCCCCCAAACATTATTTTGGTGCCCACAGCACTCTCATATATTGTTATTAAAGCTGGTCATGCCAACCCAGAAGCTCCTGTGCGCAGGCGCAGAAGCCTGTAAACACAGCACTCCCTATTCGGCACACGCCCCCCTCCGCGCATGCCCAGAAGCTCCTGTGCGCAGGCGCAGAAGCCTGTAAACACAGCACTCCCTATTCGGCACACGCCCCCCCCTCGCGCATGCCCAGAAGCTCCTGTGCGGGCGGGAGAATGCGCCCTTTACCCAGATGGCGCCCACGCAGTTGCGTCCTTTGCCTACTGGTAAGACCGCTCCTGATTAAGACCAGAGTAGGGGTTACAGCTTAGAGATTGAACGCCTGACGGAACAGGGTGGTCTTACAGGCCCTCCAAATAGCCTGTAGATCAGTTATTGCTCGTGCCTCCTCTGGGAGGGCGTTCCAAAGGGTAGGCGCTGCTACAGAAAAAGTGTGCTGCCGCGTCGATGTCAAGTGATGGAACCTCTAGTACAGGGCTGTCCAACTGGCAGCCCGGGGGCCATATACGGCCCCCAGCCCCTTCCCTACAGCCCCCTACCCCTTAAAAAAAAGAAATCGGCTGTTTAAAGTAGAAAAAATATTTTTTTATTTTTTTAAATTATTTTTAAATATATTTTTTCGCGGCGGGGAGGGGGGGGGGGGGGGCAGGGAGGAGGAGCAGGCTCCCTCCTCCCTCCCCCCCGCCAATCGGCGCGCTCCTTCTTTGTGAGGCGGAGATGGCGCAGCCGCAGCGGAGATGGGCAGGAAGAGAGGCGCCCATCCCCGGGCTCTGCGCCTCCCTTCTTGCTTCTCTCCGTGGTCACGGAGAAAAGCAGGAAGAGAGACGCTGCCCTCTGGGGAGAAGAGCCCGGGGATCGGGGCCTCGCCGCTCCCGCCCTGCCCCGCCCCGTGACCAGCCCCGCCCCCGCGACTGCCCCCGGCCCCCCCAGGTCATCAGTGACCTGAATTCCTGCCCTTGGGCTGGTAGATGTTGGACAGCTCTGCTCTAGTAGGTTATGATCCATGGACCGTAGTGGTCTCTGGGGAACATGCAGGGAAAGGCGGTCCTTCAGGTACACTGGCACCAGACCATGCAAGGCCTTTAAGGTTAGCACCAGCACTTTGAAGGCAATCCGGTGCTCGATAGGGAGACAGTGCAAGCGCTGTAGGACTGGTGTGATGTGGCACGATAGTGTCACTCCAGCCAGCAGTCGAGCTGCAGCGTTTTGCACCCTCTTCAGTTTCCGGATTACCGACAAAGGAAGGCCAATGTAAAGGGCGTTACAGTAGTCCAGTCTCGATATGACCGTGGCCTGGATTACCGTGGCCAGATCGTCACCGGAAAGGTAGGGCGCCAGCCGCCTTGCCTGGCACAGATGGAAAAATGCTGCCCTGCTCCCGGTGGAGACCTGAGCCTCCATCATCAGCAGGGGGTCCAGTTGGACCCCCAGGCTTTTAACCAGAGGCGATGGGCTAACCACCTCACCGTCCATTATTGGCAGCCAGAGCCCCCCCCCCCGGGGCGACCCAGCCACAGGACCTCCATCTTCGACAGGTTCACCTTCAACCTGCTGACCCGTAGCCACCCAGTCACGGCTTCCAGGCACTGATGGAATTAGGTACAGAGTCCGGCCAGCCTTCCATCCTCAGCACCAGCTGGGTGTCATCAGCGTACTGATGACACTTCAGACCAAAGCTACGCACCAGTTGGGCCAGTGGACGCATGTAGATGTTAAATAATAGAGGGGGGAGTATAGCCCCTTGGGGGACCCCACAATTAAGGGGGACCCTTTCCGAGACCATCCCTCCCCTCTCCACCCGTTGTCCCTGATCTTGGAGAAATGTCTCTGAAGGTCTTTCCACACCATTCTTGGTGCCCTTAAGAGCCGCTCAGTCCGTAGCGATTAGTCATTGAAAATTAGGTATTGGAAAGCTTTTCCTGATGGTTTCTTTGTATTTAGCAGTTCTTAACAGCAGTAGAGCTGGTTTGATATATCTGTGGAATGTCCAGGGTGGGAGAAAGAACTCTTGTTTACTTGAGGCAAGCGTGAAGGTTGCAATTGGCCAGGTTGATTAACGCTGAATGGCCTTGCAGCTTCAAAGCCTGGCTGCTTCCTGCCTGGGAGAATACTTTGTTGGGAGGTGTTAACTGACCCCGACGGAACACTCAGAAGATTTACAAGGGTGGATTTACAAGGTCTCTGACATGAGGGCTGCTCTCCCCGGTTGTACTCCAATGCTGCTCCTCACGTTGTAACGTTCTGAATGTTTGTCTTGTCCTTGGTGGGCATCCAAGATCACGTTCCTACAGGCCTTGTGGAGTTTTTCTTTCTTTTGCCATTGGAAGGCAGAGCTCTTGAATAAACCTTAGGGCAACTCTTTTGGGTTCCTTTATTCCTTTTCCTCCTTGATGGAAACGTAGTGTAATGGTGTAGAGCAGTGTTTTTCAACCTTTTTTGATCCACGGCACATTTTTTACATTAAAAAATCCTGGGGCACACCACCAACCAAAATGACACTCTACTAACTCTCACCCTACCCCCTCGTGACGCTGCTGCTTCCGCCAAACCCCCCTCCCTCCCCCCGCCCCCCCTCCCGGGAGGCCCACACACAGGTGGCCCTCACCGCCCCACGGGGAAGGGCTTCGCTGAGTGACCGAAGTGCATGCGGGCTCGGCTATGCAGGACGAATAAGGAATTGAGCACATGGGGTGGCTCCGAGCCTTGGAACAAACTGCGGCGGAGGCTTGCAGCCGTCGCCATCCCCAGCTCTCCTTCCTGAAGGGGTTCAGCCCCCCTCCCAGGAGTGCCTCCCCCCCTGGCATCCCTTCGGCTTCCCTGCTGTCACCTTGGGGTCAGATCGGGAAGGAACCAAGCTGGGCTGTGGAGCTGCGCATGCCGGCCTCTGCTCTGCTCTGCAGCGAACCCGGAGCCCAGCCAGGAGAGGCCAGGAGATGAGGGGTTGCTCCCCTTCCCCGGCATGGAGGGGCTAGAGGGCAGAAAGCCTCGCCTCAAGCCTCCGGGATCGGGGTCGGACGGGGGCAGCTCCCGCGGACTCCTCCCCCCTCTCCTCCTCCTTGCTGCCGGAGGGGAGGAGGGCAGAAGAGCGCCCAGGAGCCAGGAAGCAGGAGGAGCCGCAGCCCGCCCAGAGGGAGGGAAAGAAGGAAGGGAAGGAGAGAGAGAGAGAGAGAGAGAGAGGAGGGAGGGAGGACAGTTCTGGACGCCGAGGGCTCTCCCTGACTGCAGCCAGGCTGGCTGGCATTGCTGCTTCGGCCAGGAAAGCCTCATTTCCGCTGCCTGAAGTTTCCTGATAAGCGCTCTCTCTACACTGTAATTTCCCACGGCATACCTGATGATCTCTCACGGCACACTAGTGTTCTACGGCACACTGGTTGAAAATCACTGGTGTAGAGCAGGCGGGGGCCAACTTGGGCCTCCAGGTGTTTTGGACTTCAACTCCCACAATTCCTAACAGTTTCAGGCTGAGGGGGGAAAGAAAAGCAGCCTAAATGACTGAGGAGGAAACGGAAAGGGCCTGAGGCTGTTAGGAATTGTGGGAGTTGAAGTCCAAAACACCTGGAGGGCCCAAGTTTCCTCATACCTGGTGTAGATCAAGATCCACTACGCACAAACAGCTGCACGATAAATAAGCATTGAAAATAACAGTAGCATCAATGGTGAAACACATACGATGAGAAGGGTCCGACTGCTATCCCCCACTCATTCAAGGACCGCAAAAAAGGGTGGGCGCGGAAAGTCACCCCAACAGACCCAAGACAGAATAATCCAAGGCCAACCCACCCCTGGGGGGAGAAAGCAGGCAACCCTCGTAATCAGAGAGTGTCCCACATCGAACCCTACCTGCAGGTAAGGGACGCCCGGTGGCCACACACACCCGGAAGCAACGAAAAACACACAAGAATCGTCAATATGGATAGTATAAATGATATAACCACACAGTCCTCGGAGATCCTCTAATGGTGTCCCCTGTTCTGGCAGCCGTGTCAAATGAATGGCGATGGGAGATACACCCTGGGCGGGCGAGCTCCTCTCCTAGAGGCCAGGAGCCAAGCCCAAGCACTGATGCTGAATACACTCCTGGGCGTGTCCTCAGGGCAGGGCTCCAGTAGCGTGGGTGAAGATACGCTCTCCACGCGGCTCTCTGCAAATGACGTCGATGATCAACAAAGCGCCCGGTGATGACGTCGGCGTTCCGCACGGCTGCAAGGAGGTGCGGGGCGGGGCTCCGTAATGGCGTGCTGACGTATGCGGAAGTGGTGTGTAAAGTCGTCCAGGCAGCAGCAAGCCAGCCCCGTTTAAAGGGCTATACACCAGGCGTGAAGATAACAAGGATAACGATGAAAATGATAATAAAGTTCCCTTGTGGGTCAATGTAGAAAATGCAAATAATAAGTTGGAGGCCAAATGGCCGGGGGGTGGTGTCCCAGTCCCGGAGAAAGCCTCCATCCAGGGAACCAGGGAGGGATGGCCGTCCGCGCCCCTGCGAGGTCAGTGGCCGTGGGCAGATGCAGTCGTCAATGCGTGTTGAAAAAGGACACCACGATGCAAAATATGTAAAATATCACTTGGAATTTATTGAGGCCACAGGGAAGTCGTGTGCCTCTGGCAGAACTGGATAGACTGCCTCAACACCAATACAACAAGGCCAGTAGATGCTCATACGTAGACCCGGCAGGGGGGCTGGCTGCACCCTCCGCCGTGGCACCCACGCCAACGGGTGATATTCTGGTATAGAGAAGGACCCTATATCCCGTTTCGCTGTTCACATCCCAGCTTCGTCAGGGCGTTCATGATAGTACATATATTCATGGCATTGGTGGTACAAACAATATGTAATCTGTAAGTAAATACAAATATGCTAAGTCACAGCAACAGAATCAGGTAAGGAACAGTATACAAGCATCATCAAATGAACTACTTGGTTTACATCGCCAAATAGATACTCACCAGAAATAAGTGAACTATTAACATTTATTTATTTATTTATTTATTGGGGCTTCTTCGCCGCCGACTCCCGGGGGCTCGCGGCGGCTCACAGAGCCAGTGGCACAACGCCACAGGTTAAAACATAAAAACAGTTAAAAACAGTTAAAACAATTAAACAGCAAAATGCAATATAACAATTGAGCAGCAGGAGATATCACAGCCCAGAGAGTATAGACGAGGCCTACTCGCCGAAGGCCTGCCTAAACAAATGAGTTTTGCATCAATAATAGTGGATGGATTCCACCCGGGCGTGATCGACCCAAAGGTAGGTTTACAACAACCCCAAGGGCTTAAATACTCTAAGCAAACAAGGCAAGCAGGCAGTTAAAGGAACAACGCACCCCCTCTGGTGGAGAAGGTATGTACTAATTTACCTTAAGTGATCAATGTTTGAATGTTCAAAGCCTCATTGAGGCCAGCAGGTGCCTCGCTGGAGAGGAGGATTATCCACCTGGATTCTGCCCTTATGAGGGCAGAATGCATATCCCCATGTTCCCGCGTGTGTACCTTCTCTAGGCCCATACACACAAAGGAGTCGCACGCGTGTTTTAAATCCGCGAAGTGTTTATAGAGAATGGAGTCGGAGGCTCCATTCCTAATCTTAGACCTATGTTCAATGACCCTGGTTCGGAGTTGTCGGCCAGTCTGGCCCACATAAACATGTCCACACGGGCAGACCAGGGCGTAAATTAAATTGGTGGAAGCGCATGTGAAAAAGTCACGAATAACAAATTTCTTCGCTTTAAATCTATTCTCAATCGCAAGCGAAGTGCTGACTTGCTTACAGATACTACAAGATCCACAGATTTTGGTCCCTGGTTTAAAAGCGCTAGTGGGATGTGGTTTCCTGTGGTGGTTGGAATGAACCAGGATGTCCCTGATGGATCTGGTCTTTTTGTAGGCCACCATAGGAGGGCTCTCCAGCCCTGGGATGCCCGCCACAATGGACCAATGTCGCTTAACTATACTGTTTATGAGATGTGAATGGGGAGTATATGTTAAGGGCCATACCACCCTACTGTCATGGGTGGACTTGGTTTTAGGCCGAAGTAAAGTTCCCCTGGGAACTCGACTCACCTTGCTGAGGGCTTGAGAAAGTGTACTGGCAGGATAACCTCTTTCGGACAGATCAGCCACCAGTCTATTGGCTGCAGATTCATAGTCCTGTTGATGGGAGGAATTGCGCTTAATTCGTAACAATTGGGAATACGGTAAGTTGTTTCGTAATGAATGTGTGTGGTGGCTCTGGAAGTGTAAGAGAGAGTTCCTGTCAGTGGATTTCTTGAAGGTACTAACCTTAATCATGTTGTTGTGGACGAAAACATTGACATACCGTATTCCCAATTGTTACGAATTAAGCGCAATTCCTCCCATCAACAGGACTATGAATCTGCAGCCAATAGACTGGTGGCTGATCTGTCCGAGAGAGGTTATCCTGCCAGTACACTTTCTCAAGCCCTCAGCAAGGTGAGTCGAGTTCCCAGGGGAACTTTACTTCGGCCTAAAACCAAGTCCACCAATGACAGTAGGGTGGTATGGCCTTAACATATACTCCCCATTCACATCTCATAAACAGTATAGTTAAGCGACATTGGTCCATTGTGGCGGGCATCCCAGGGCTGGAGAGCCCTCCTATGGTGGCCTACAAAAAGACCAGATCCATCAGGGACATCCTGGTTCATTCCAACCACCACAGGAAACCACATCCCACTAGCGCTTTTAAACCAGGGACCAAAATCTGTGGATCTTGTAGTATCTGTAAGCAAGTCAGCACTTCGCTTGCGATTGAGAATAGATTTAAAGCGAAGAAATTTGTTATTCGTGACTTTTTCACATGCGCTTCCACCAATTTAATTTACGCCCTGGTCTGCCCGTGTGGACATGTTTATGTGGGCCAGACTGGCCGACAACTCCGGACCAGGGTCATTGAACATAGGTCTAAGATTAGGAATGGAGCCTCCGACTCCATTCTCTATAAACACTTCATGGATTTAAAACACGCGTGCGACTCCTTTGTGTGTATGGGCCTAGAGAAGGTACACACGCGGAACATGGGGATATGCATTCTGCCCTCATAAGGGCAGAATCCAGGTGGATAATCCTCCTCTCCAGCGAGGCACCTGCTGGCCTCAATGAGGCTTTGAACATTCAAACATTGATCACTTAAGGTAAATTAGTACATACCTTCTCCACCAGAGGGTGCGTTGTTCCTTTAACTGCCTGCTTTGCCTTGTTTGCTTAGAGTATTTAAGCCCTTGGGGTTGTTGTAAACCTACCTTTGGGTCGATCACGCCCGGGTGGAATCCATCCACTATTATTGATGTTAATAGTTCACTTATTTCTGGTGAGTATCTATTTGGCGATGTAAACCAAGTAGTTCATTTGATGATGCTTGTATACTGTTCCTTACCTGATTCTGTTGCTGTGACTTAGCATATTTGTATTTACTTACAGATTACATATTGTTTGTACCACCAATGCCATGAATATATGTACTATCATGAACGCCCTGACGAAGCTGGGATGTGAACAGCGAAACGGGATATAGGGTCCTTCTCTATACCAGAATATCACCCGTTGGCGTGGGTGCCACGGCGGAGGGTGCAGCCAGCCCCCCTGCCGGGTCTACGTATGAGCATCTACTGGCCTTGTTGTATTGGTGTTGAGGCAGTCTATCCAGTTCTGCCAGAGGCACACGACTTCCCTGTGGCCTCAATAAATTCCAAGTGATATTTTACATATTTTGCATCGTGGTGTCCTTTTTTCAACACGCATTGGACGACTGCATCTGCCCACGGCCACTCGGGACCTCGCAGGGGGCGCGGACGGCCATCCCTCCCTGGTTCCCTGGATGGAGGCTTCCCTCCGGGACTGGGACACCACCCCCCGGCCATTTGGCCTCCAACTTATTATTTGCATTTTCTACATTGACCCACAAGGGAACTTTTTATTATCATTTTCATCGTTATCCTTGTTATCTTCACGCCTGGTGTATAGCCCTGTAAACGGGGCAGGCTTGCTGCTGCCTGGACGACTTTACACACCACTTCCGCATAACTCAGCACGCCATTACTGAGCCCCCGCCCGCACCTCCTTGCAGCCGCGTGCGGAACGCCGCGTCATCACCGGGCGCTTTGTTGATCATCGACGTCATTTGCAGAGAGCCGCGTGGAGAGCGTATCTTCACCCACGCTACTGGAGCCCTGCCCTGAGGACACGCCCAGGAGTGTATTCAGCATCAGTGCTTGGGCTTGGCTCCTGGCCTCTAGGAGAGGAGCTCGCCCGCCCAGGGTGTATCTCCCATCGCCATTCATTTGACACGGCTGCCAGAACAGGGGACACCATTAGAGGATCTCCGAGGACTGTGTGGTTATATCATTTATACTATCCATATTGACGATTCTTGTGTGTTTTTCGTTGCTTCCGGGTGTGTGTGGCCACCGGGCGTCCCTTACCTGCGGGTAGGGTTCGATGTGGGACACTCTCTGATTACGAGGGTTGCCTGCTTTCTCCCCCCGGGGGTGGGTTGGCCTTGGATTATTCTGTCTTGGGTCTGTTGGGGTGACTTTCCGCGCCCACCCTTTTTTGCGGTCCTTGAATGAGTGGGGGATAGCAGTCGGACCCTTCTCATCGTATGTGTTTCACCATTGATGCTACTGTTATTTTCAATGCTTATTTATCGTGCAGCTGTTTGTGTGTAGTGTGCTTTGAACAGGTACCCTTGTGCTTATTGTAGATCAAGATCCGACACTGGATCCTATTGGCAATTGCAGTGAGGACAAACATATAGAATCAATGGAATTGGCTTGCCATTTGAGTGCTGATTGGATGCTTCCGCTTTAGTTGGGCATGCCAATAAAATCCAGTCTTCATGGGTAGAGTTAGGTATCCATCCTTGTTCGAACGTGCTCTGATCAGTAAAATTGTGCTTTGCCAATCAATAGCATTGAGGCCTGAAAAACATGTCCCTAACATGTTCCATTCTGTTCTGCCAGATTTTTCCGTGGGATTAACACCTTTTTGCACCCTAGGCCACACTTTGGAATTATGCCCCCTTTAAGCCAACCTCTACCGCCCCCGTCCCCCGCCCCGCACACCACTCAGGCCCACACCTGGCTAGCTTTCGCCATGGTGCCTCCGGAGCAGAAGAGAAAGGCGAGTAGGCACCATCCCGCCACCTCCAAGGTCCCCATTCCCACCGGCTGGAAAGCTCCGCTGTGCTCTGAAGGTCTCCTCGGGAGGCTTGGGGATTGCACAGCGGGGGCAGACTCGCTCCAAAGGTGCGCACGAGAGAGAGAGAGAGAGAGTGAAAGAGAGAGCGTGCATGCGCGCGCATGAGAGAGAGCGTGCGCAAGAGAGAGTGCGTGCGAGAGAAAGAGTGCAAGAGAGAGAGAGCATGAGACAGCGTGCGAGAGAGAGAGAGAGAGCGCGCGAGAGGAAGAGAGCGCGCGCAAGAGAGAGAGCGTGCGTGAGAGAGATATGTCTGCTTGGCGTGCCCTCCCGCAGAGTGAGTGAGGATTCAGGTTGGCGTTTGTGCGGCTTTTGTGCGGCTGCTCCCGAAGGCAGGAGAGCCAGACCCTGGCCTTGATCCTTCCCTCCCTCCCGCGGCTCCCTTTGGCCAAGCAGGCTGTCTCGGTTTGGTCCAAGAGCGCAGGAGCGAGCCTGGGTTAGAGTGGTCCACCCAAGCAACGCCCTTTCTCTCCCCTCTCCCTCCCTCCCTCTCTTCCTTCTTTACTTTCTTTCTTTCCTCCTAGTTCCCTTCTACTCCTCCTTCTCCCCTCACTCCCACCGCTTTCTCCCGGACTCTGCCGCTCGGCTCTGGCTGCAGGAATTTACAGTCTGCCGCCGGGGGAGCCGGGCCAGTCGCCATGGAGACGGATTCCCCGGGAGCCAGGAGGTCAGGCCAGCCTCACGGGCAGCCCAGAGAGCGAGAGACTTTGCCGAGAGTGAGGAGGGGCATGAGAAGGGGGGAAAGGAAATCGGGGCGCGGACCAGTTTTTTATTTTTATATTTTTGGTCCGTGATCTGCGCCCCTCCTCGGTGCACGCCCCTAGGCCATGGCCTATGTTGGTCTTATGGGTAATCCGGCCATGCGTGGGATCACACTGCCATGTGATGCAGTTTAACCACATTGCACTGCATTATATGACAGTGTAGACTCTCATAAGGAAGTTCACTACAGTTTGTTTGTTTGTTTGTTTGCAGCATTTATATTCTGCCCTTCTCACCCTGAAGGTGACTCAGAGCAGATCACAGGACACATACACAGCAGACATTCAGTGCCGTTAAACAGACAGGACAGGCAACAGATAGAGGTCTATGCAAGACCGCCCTTTTTAGACTTGCTTTTAGTTAAACCGGAAATGCTTCCTGCCCGATTACTGTCTTTGAGTTTTAAGGAATCTGTAATTCCTAATAATTTTAACATTTGCTGTATTTCGGTGTTTTTATTGTATGCTGTGTGATCCGCCCCGAGCCTGCAGGGAGGAGCGGAATATAAAATTGAATAAATAAATAAATAAATAAATATGTTGGCATTTTCCCCAACTTCGGTGTCCTGGAGGTTGTGCTCAATTCCGGCCACAGGGGGGTGCTGTTGCTCCATCCTCTGATCACATACTTCCTCCTCCTTTTTTTTTTGGTTTATCACAGGCATTTTCTGGTATTTCCTTTTTTTATGGTGCTGTAAAATACCTCCCTGCTTAAGCAGTGCCTAATTTCTCTACCCACAGCTCTTTTCGATCTGCTTAGGTGGACACGGGACAGTGAGCAGGGTTGAAGGTCAGGTGCCCACGTTGAGCTGCCAAACTTTCGACTGGTGTGATCTATTGCTGCCGGTGATTAACCAGCTGTGCTAAAGCCAGGTTTTTAATTCAGTTGAACTGAATTAAAAAATTGCATTATATGGCAGTGTAGATGGGGCCATGGTTACTTTCTAAAATAAAGGTGCAAAAAAAAACCCACAACAGTTGGCCAGGGAATCCGCCCTAGGCTTTAGTCCAAACTTTCAAGGAGTGGAATTGGTTTTGGTGATACAGTTTAGCACAGGCATGGGCAATCTTCGGCCCTCCAGGTGTTTTGGACTTCCACCTCTACAATTCCTAACAGTCTCAGGCCCGGGGGTTGGGGGGTGGGGGAGGAAAGGGGCTGAGGCTGTCAGGAATTGAGGGAGTTGAAGTCTAAAGCAGCTGGAGGGCTGAAGTTTGCCCATGCCTGGTTTAGCAGCTTGCATATATGTCCTTGGATTGGATCCAAACCTGTTATCCTTAAGAGATCGTGAAGAAACTGCAAAACTTCATCAAGTGAAGATAACTGTCCTTCACTTTCCAAATCCCAAATACTGCGACAACTGCGAGCAGTGTTTCCCAACCGCTGTGCCGCGGCACACTAGTGTTCCGTGAGCGATCATCAGGTGTGCCGTGGAAGAACCGACCATCCCGCCAGGATGGGCAGCCTGCCTCTCGCTCTGTCTCTCCGTCTCTCTGTCTCGGCCAATCAACACTGGCAAAGAAGCAAGCCCCGCCTCTCTAAGGGTCTCCCACCCGACACCACCATGTTTGTTCAGGGCAGAAGTCTCGAGAGAGGGGAGGGGAGGGGGCGGGGCCTCAGCTTCCTGGAGAAGCGGTTGGGTGGAGGCTGAGGAGGGGAGGGGAGGGGCCGGGCAGCGCCTTTCCCTGTGAGGTCACTTCCGGAGGAGGTGGAGAGCTTCCGGAGAGGAGCGTTGGGCTTTGTTTTCCTCTCAGCTGGCTCAGGATTCCTTCAGGCTTTGGGGCCGAGGCAGCTCCGGGGCCTCCTCCCTTCTTCCTCTCCTGGCCTGGGCTCTGCCTCGGCCTCTCCTGCTCTCAGGCCTCCCTCCCTTCCTTCCTTCCTTCCTTTGCGGCCTGCCCCTGCGCCTCCCTCCCTCCCTGCCTGCCTGAGGGAAACCCAGGTGAGCAGTGGCCTTGAAGCACCGGGTGGTGATGATAGGGCAGCGTTGGCCCAGGCGCAGGCCCGGATTACCCATAAGGCCACCCTAGGCCATGGCTTCGGGCGGCGGATTTGGGGCGGGCAGCAGATCCGGGCCCCCCCAAAAAGTTTTTTAATTTTTTTTTAAAAGTGTGCATGCGCGCGCGGTGACAGGCACCTCTTTCCCCTCCTCTGCCCGCCCTCCTTCCTTCAATCAAGGGAGGAGGGCGGGGTGAGGAGGAGAAAGAGGCGCCCTCCCGCCATGTGCATATGCGCGGCAGGCGTCCCTCTGCCTCTTTCTCCTCCTCATCCCGCCCTCCTCCCTTGATTGAAGGAAGGAGGGCGGGAGAGAAGGGGAAAGAGGCACCTCCCACCGCACACGCATGCGCGGCAGGGGTTTCTCCGCCTCTTTCCCCTCCTCTCCCCGCCCTCCTCCCTTGACTGAAGGTAGGGGGCGGGGAGCAGAGGACGAGGCTGGCCTAGGGTGGCAAACTTACTTAATCCGGGCCTGCCCAGGCGACCCAGTCCAAAGCACACAAGGCAGGATATCTATGTTGTGTTCATCAAAACAGGCCCAGGTTTCACACTGAGTGTATAAATACATTAAAAACATATTAACTATATGTATTACTGTGTTAGAGTGTCGTTTTGTGTCATTTTGGTAGGTGGTGTGGCCCAGGATTTTGCAAATGTAAAAAATGTGCCGCAGCTCAAAAAACGTTGAAAAACACTGACTTAGAGCATTTCAGCCTCTCTTTAAAAAAATGCATCTAGAAAGATAGATCTGCACATTCCCACTAGTGTTCTAAGATTTAACTCCGGTGTGTATCCTATTTTCCCCCTATGCATTCATTTCCTCTCTGGGGGCAATTTGTACAGATTCCTTTGTGGGTACATAGGAAAAATATACTCTGGCCCGACTATGTGACGAATGTTGCTGTCCTTGAGCAAGCAGGGATCACCAGCATTGAGGCCATGCTATTGAGAACACAGCTGCGCTGGGCAGGGCACGAGGTCTCTAGGATGGAGGACCACCGCCTCCCAAAGATACTATTCTATGGTGAACTTGCAAGAGAGGCGCCCCCAAAAAGAGATATAAGGACTCCCTGAAACAACATCTCAGGCTCGGCCAGATTCATCACCAACAATGGTCCACCCTGGCCTCACATCGGGAGGCATCGAGACACACTACTGTCCATCCTCCTCTATGGGTCCGAAACATGGGTCACCTATCACCAACACCTACGACTCCTCAAACGCTTTCATCAGCGCTGTCTTCGCTCAATCCTAAATATACACTGGACCGACTATGTGACGAATGTTGTTGTCCTTGAGCAAGCAGGGGTCACCAGCATTGAGGCCACGCTATTGAGAACACAGCTGCGCTGGGCAGGGCACATCTCTAGGATGGAGGACCACCATCTCCCAAAGATACTACTCTATGGTGAACTCGCCATGGGTCAGCGCAAGAGAGGCACCCCAAAGAGAGATATAAGGACTCCGTGAAACAACACCTCAGGCTCGACCAGATTGATCACCAACAATGGTCCACCCTGGCCTCACATCGGGAGGCATGGAGACGCACTATCCACAACGCTGCGGCCTCTTTCGAGAAGACACGCCGAACGGCTCTCGACAACGCAGAAAGAACCGCAACTTGGAAACAACATCACCCAAGGAGACTTTCTGCTGTGCTTTCTGCAACCGAACTTGCCTATCTCAGATTGGCCTTTTTAGTCATCAACGCGCTTGTAAAGAGCGTGGGATGAGTCCTTCCTAAGAATCTTCGTTCGCGAAGTAATGCCGAGAGAGAGACATGGGAAAAATGACCCCGAATGTAATGTGATGACTAGGGTTTGGCAGTGGAAAGTTCAAGTTCGGAAATAAAGGCCCTGTGAAGTTGTCAGCGTTGTGGGTGGCAGATGTGAGACTGCAAAGAAGAAACAAGCATCTGGCCTCGAGGACTTTGGAGGACTTCATGAAGACCATTGCTTAGTGAACTGGACAAGCTGTGAGTGATGGAACCAGATTGCCATCGTGTGTTCACAAGTGGTCAATACAGCCATATGTCCGGTACAGTTATTTCCATTATTTTATTTATCTATTAGAAACCGATTGTCCCCATCCTTTAGAACAGTGTTTCTCAACCTGGGGTCGGGACCCTACGGGGTCACGAGGGGGTGTCAGAGGGGTCACAAAAAACCATCAGAAAACACATTATTTTCTATTGGTCATGGGGGTTCTGTATGGGAAGTTTGGCCCAATTCTATCGGTGGGGTTCAGAATGCTCCTTGATTGTAGGTGAACTATAAATCCCAGCAACTACAACTCCCAAATGTCAAGGTCTATTTTCCCCAAACTCCATCAGTGTTCACCTTTGGGCATCTTGACTATTTATGCCAAGTTTGGTCCAGATCCACCATTGTTTGAGTCTGCAATGCTCTCTGGATGTAGGTGAACTACAACTCCAAAACTCAAGGTCAATACCCACCAAACCCTTCCAGTATTTTCTGTTGGTCACTCATGGGAGTGCTGGGTATCAAGTTTGGTTCAACTCCATCGTTGATGGAGTTCAGAATGCTCTTTGAGTGTCGGTGAACTATACATCCCAGTAACTACTCCTCCCAAATGACAAAAGCACCCCCCACAACCCCACTAGTATTCAAACTTGGATGCATCAGGTATTTGTGCCAAATGTGGTCCGGTGAATGAAAATACGTCCAATAGTTTACATGATGATTCATAACAGTAGCAAAGTTACAGTTATGATTTAGCAACGAAAATGATTGTATGGTGGGGGGTCACCACAACATGAGGAACTGGATTAAGGGGTCGTGGCATTGGGAAGGTTGAGAAACACTGCTTTAGAATCCTCGAGTTTGCAACTGTGGGAAGGACCTTGGGAATTCTCAGCTAGAGAGCCCTAGTGCTCCATCAAACTACAAATCTCAGAATGCCGTAGGTTGCTGCTGTGTCAGTTATAGTGTCATCATAGCACTATAAACATATGATGTGAAAGGGTTCCTGGTCATTGCAGTCTTCTCCAAAGGACTGCAGGTATGAAACTACACAACATAGACTTACACATGCATAACAGGTTCATATTCAATAGTGTTTTTCAACCTTTTTTGAGCCGCGGCACATTTTTTTACATTTACAAAATCCTGGGGCACACCACCAACCAAAATGACACAAAATGACACTCTAACACAGTAATACATATAGTTAATATGTTTTTAAATGTATTTATACACTCAGTGTGAAACCTGGGCCTGTTTCACTGAACTCAACATAGATATCCTGGCAGGAATGGCAGAAAGACACAAACTTCCCACACAGAACTCCCAAAACCAAGAGAAAATACTATAAGAGTTTGGTGGGCATTGACCTTGGGTTTTGGAGTTGTAGTTCACCTATATCCAGAGAGCACTGTGGACTCAAACAATGTTGGATCAGGACCAAACTTGGCATGAATACTCAATATGCCAAATGTGAACACAGATGGAGTTTGGGAGTTACAGTTTCTGGGATTTATAGTTAACACACAATCAAAGAGCATCCTGAACTCTTGCAACAATGGAATTGAACCCAACTTGGCATATTGAACTCTCATTACCAACAGAAAGTACTGAAAGGGTTTGCTTGGGAATTGACCTTGAGTTTGGAAGTTGTAGTTCACCTGCATCCAGAGAGCGCTGTGGACTCAAACAAAGTTATGTTATGTTGTTGTCTGTTTTCTATCCAGAATCACAATGTTGGAAGGAGGCTCACCACTTTAAGCTCCCTAAAACAGGCATGGGAAAACTTCGGCCCTCTGGGTGCTTTGGACTCCAACTCCCACCATTCCTAACAGCCTGAGGCCCTTTCCTGCTTAAGTGGCTGAGGGGGGAAAAGGAAAAGGGCCTGAGGCTGCTAGGAATGGTGGGAGTTGGAGTCCAAAACACCTGGAAGGTCCAAGTTTGCCCATGCCAGCTTTCGACAAAGACCTCTTCCTCCCCCTTCGCACCCTTTCTTCCCCCTCCTGCCCAACACTTACTTTTCTTCTCCACTGCCGCTTCTGCTGCCATTTTGATCCGAGGGGGCAGCGTGAGCGTGTTCGGGAGGGGGGAGGGAGGAAGGCGTGACCCGTGCGGGCGCTACTGCGCAGACTCGCCCCAGAGCAAAGCGAGCAGAGCGAGGCTGGGAAGAAGGGAGCCCGAGTGGAGAAGGAAAAGTGTTTGGCAGGAGGGGGAAGGAAGGGTCTTGGAGGTCCCAATTTCCCACGGCACACCTGGTGATCGCTCACGGCACACTAGTGTGCCACGGCACACTGGTTGGGAAACACTGGTGTAGGGAATATATATGATGTAGTGGAGTCCCCGGTGATGCAGTGGGTTAAACCGCTGATCTGCTGAACTTGCTGACCGAAAGATCCCAGGTTTGAATCCCACTGTTAGCCCCGGCTTCTGCCAACCTAGCAGTTTGAAAACATGCAAATGTGCCTAGACCAATAGGTACCTCTCGGCAGGAAAGTAAGGGTGACCCATGCAGTCATGCCGGCCACATGACCTTGGAGGAGTCTACGGGCAATGCCGGCTCTTTGGCTTAGACATGGAGATGAGCACCAATCCCGAGACGGACATGACTGGACTTAATGTCAGGGGGAAACCTTGACCTTTACCTATGATGTCGTGGTTTGACCTTTGGACTACAACTCTGGAGACCTGGGTTCAAATCTCTGCTCAGCCATGGAAACCCTCTGCCAATCCTGAGGGCAAATTGCACCTTCTCGGGCTCCGTGGAAGGCAATGGCAAACCCATTCCATGCAAATCCTCCGAGGTTAGATGCCAAAAGCCCTGGATTTATTGACTGTACGCAGCAACATGGGAAACTCTACTGAGCACCCTGCCATTGAAGAGGCAGAAGTCCTCTTTGGATCAGAGGGGAGCAGAAAGGGGGGCCGATGTTGGGGGTCCGTGCTTGCAAAGCATCAACAGAGGCGCCAAGAGGTCAGCGGCAAGTCAATTCAGATTAGCCCGCAGAAGACAACCGGAGCAAAAAATAGAGTTAATCTCCCAGCTTGAGTTTCTAAATACGGAAAATCAGAAGCAATTTGGCTTTAATGTACATTGAGGAAAATGAAGCCAATTAATGCAAAATATTTAAATCTGCGCTTTTCTTTTATTGGATTTACTTTCATTATCAAGTCAGGGAGGGGGCCTTTGGAAGCGGTGAATACCAATTGGGCGTAATAAAAAGAAAATCCAAAATCGGTATGATTTGGACATTCGTCTTCTTGACCCCAGCTCTCTTCCTTTTGTTCCTGTGTCCCCAAGTCCATCAGGTACCACAAACCGAGGTGTCTAGTCTTAGAATTTAATCTATTGTATGTTAGCCATTTATAGTTATGTAACATAGACAATTCTAGAGCACTGTTCCTTCGAGTGTGGGTCCTGACTCCAAATAAAGTAGCCCTGACTGAAAATGAGGGTCCTGGAAAATTTGGTAACAATAAAAGATTTGCGGATGCCACCTAGTGGCTGTTTTAGACATTTACATGAATTTGTGAACAACAACATTCAGTGTTTACAACACTATCTGCGAGATGGGGTGAGCTCCCGTGTGTCAGCCCCAGCTTCCCATGCAGGGACATGAGAGAAGCCTCCCACGGGATGGTAACACATCCGGGAGTCTCCTAGGCCAGTGTTTCCCAACTGGTGTGCCGTGAGGGATCATCAGGTGTGCCGTGGGAAATTACAGTGGAGAGAGAGAGAGAGAGAGAGAGCCTAGCAGGAAACTTCAGGCAGCGGAAATGAGGCTTTCCTGGCCGAAGCAGCAATGCCAGCCAGCCTGGCTGCAGCCAGGGAGAGCCCTCGGCATCCAGAACTATCCTCCTTCCCTCCTCTCTCTCTCCTTCCCTTCCTTCCTCCCCTCCCTCTGCGCGCCAAGGGCTACCTGGCCGGGCTGCGGATCCTCCTGCTTCCTGGCTCCTGGGCGCTCTTCTGCCCTCCTCCACTCTGGCAGCAAGGAGGAGGAGAGGGAGGAGGGGTCTGCGGGAGCTGCCCTCGTCCGACCCCGCTCCCGGAGGCTCTAGGCGAGGCTTTCTGCCCTCTAGTCCCTCAGCGCCGGGGAAGGGGAGCAACGCCTCATCTCCTGGCCTCTCCTGGCTGGGCTCCGGGTTCGCTGCAGAGCAGAGAAGAGACCGGGATGCGCAGCTCCACAGCCCAGCTTGGTTCCTTCCCAATCTGGCCTCAAGGCAACAGCAGGGAAGCCAAAGGGACACCAGGGGGGGAGGCACTCCTGGGGGGGGGGGGCTGAACCCCTTCGGGAAGGAGAGCTGGGGGTGGCGATGGCTGCGAGCCTCCGCCACAGTTTGTTCCGAGGCTCGGAGCCACCCCGTGTGCTCAATTCGTATTTGTCCTGCTCAGCCGAGTCCGCATGTGCTTCGGCCACTCAGTGCAGCCCTCCCCCGTGGGACGGTGACAGGCCTCCTGCATGTGGGCCTCCCGGGAGGGGGATTTGGCAGAAGCAGCGGCGTCACAAGGGGGGAGGGTGACAGTTAGTAAAATGACAGTTAGAGTGTCATTTTTTGCCATTTTGGTTGGTGGTGTGCCCCAGGATTTTGTAAATGTAAAAAATGTGCCGCGGCTCAAAAAAGGTTGAAAATCACTGACTAGGCAACATCTCTGCAGACAGCCAATTCTCTCACACCAGAAGCAACTTGCAGTATATACTCAAGTCGCTTCTGACACAATTAAAAAAAGGTTGTAGAAAATGCTTCAGTTGTAAGTGTTGCAGCAGACGCCAGTTCAGAGAGCCAAACCCAACTGAAGTGTAAATAGTTGGTTTTAATATTCACAGAGTCTCTGGAGATAAGTATTTGCAAAACAAAAGCACTTAATGGTCAGTGAAAACGCCAACAAAAGGAAGCCTTAACCGGCATGAAAACAAACAGGGAAGAAAAGCCTGCATTCAAAACGCCAAAACTCTTTAGCAAAATCAAAGCAAAACAAACAGAGAAAGGCACGCGGAGGGCAGCAGGGAAGATGTCGTCATCAGAATCAATCCAAGGTCATCAGCATTGAAGTCATCCAAGGGTTGTCCAAGAAGGTATCCAAAGGGGCGTAGGAGCAGGGGCGGTCCGACGTATACGTGAAGTAAGCGGCCGCTTAGGGCACCAACTTCTGGGAAGGGCGCCACCTTCTGGGAAGGGCGCCACCACGCCGGCCGCACCGCTGTAGCAAACCTCCCTGCTGCTGCGTCGGCTTCAGCGCCTGGCCTGCAGGAGCTTCTGGGCATGCGGAGATTTTTCGCGCATGTGCAGTGGCTCGGGCTGAAGTTGAGCTCCGGAGCCACTGCGAATGCCCAGAAGCTCCTGCAGGCGCAGATGCCGAAGCCTGTAAACACGTCACGTCAGCACTCCGTCCGTATTCGGCACACAGGGGGCGGAGGCAATGGGAGAGGCTTAACCTGCCCGAATACGGACAGAGTGCTGACGTGACGTGTTTACAGGCTTAGGCTTCAGCGCCTGGCCTGCAGAAGCTTCTGGGCATGTGCAGAAGCTTCTGCAGGCACAGAAGCCTGTAAACACGTCACGTGATGCAATTGGGCAGGCAGGGGGCGGAGGCAAAGGGAGAAGAAGCGGAGACAAAGGGAAAGGGGGCGGAGACAAAGGGGGGCGCCAAAGTAATGTTCGCTTACCATATAAAATAACCTTAGACCACCCCTGCGTAGGAGAGACGTAATCCAGGAGCCAGGCCAAGGTCAAGGAGAGGAGATAGACGTAGAAGTGAAGCCACAACCCACAGTCCAACTGGGGAGCAATCCAGTGGAGTCCAAACCCCGCCACAGGAAGCAGCAGAATCAGTCTGGAAACAAGGCTTCAAGATGCAAGATGACAGGATGCAAGAGTCCTAGGATCCAAAGGCAACTCCTTGCTAGCCACAGAGGTTAGTCCCAAAATGCCCACCTTTTAAGCTCATGACAAGTCAGATCCACTTGATGAGGTCGACGCCCTATCATCACCCTCAGGTGTTACTCTCCCAGCAGCTGCCGCCCTTTGACTGACCCTCCAAGATTTCCACCTGTGGTTAAGACTTAGAACATCCCACCCATTGTCTGGAGCAGAAAGGCGTTGGAAAAGTTTAGGAAACCTTATTCTAGCCTATATTTATATGTGTGTTGTACACACACATACATACATGATTGTACCATACAGGCTTGGTGTCAGATTATTGCAGTTTGAATAGCAATTCATGAGTCAGCACAAGATATATTTTCGCAGTTTGAGATGACCTGCAGTGTGACATGTTTGACACCAGATGGCGCTGTCTCAAGACTGCTAAATGGAACCTTGAGGAATGTCAGTTACAAAGTGACAGTTGGGATTTAATATCTGTGAGGAAAGGATGTTTAGAAAGGTAGCTGTGATGGCTGTTGTTTTTCGATGTTTTGCCAGTTATTGTTAAATACAATTCAATACAAAGTTATATATTTACCTTGTGAATTGAATGAGAGTTTCATTATTCACACGAACAGAGACTGGATTATTTGGGCCGATGGGGAATTAAACTTCTATATTTCTGTTGCCTGTCCGCTGTGACATAAATACTCGACGCCGAAGACTTGGATCATCATATAAAGCTTGTGTGACTAGTTATGCATCTTATCTATCTGTTAAAAAATGAAGGAAAATCAAATATTGGTGAGTCGGGACAATGTATTAACCCTTGTCCATTTCCATTTCAGCCATGTTCAATATTTCCAGTTGTTTTTAAGATGAAAAACAGCTCGGAAAAATATTGTCGTCTCAATAAATCTGACAAGGATTCAAAGATGCAAAGAATGTGCCAACTTGCATGCAAACCCCCGAAAGATTTAAACGACGGAGAGGGAAAGTTTTGCATTTAAAGTTCTGACATTTTGATCCTCTCAACATGGGATTTGCATTTTAGCATGCTAAATATAGTCGCTACTTTGACGGTCCTGGCGATATATGTATTACAGTTATGATTTAGTGAATGGTGAGATTAAGGAGAATCCAAGTCTAGGAATCACAGAAAAGCAAAAATAAATTCAGCCAGGGTTCTAATACAAGTATGAACTGGAAATCATTGAGGACTTATCATCATGTCATTGTGTTGATTTGTCTTGATTTATCTATGAGGATATTCAGCATGAGGGTACTCACAGGAACACCTCAGCAAGCGAGAGTCCAAAAGTGGCAGGTTAAAATCCGGAACCTCAATCAGTGGCTGATACCAGATGGAAAACCCTCTCCTGGGAACACAGAAGACTGGGTGACTTGGAAGGCGCTGAACAGGCTGCTTGCTGGGACTATGAGATGCAGAGCTAACCTTAAGAAATGGGGCTACAAAGCAACAACCATGACATGTAAGTGTGGAGAAGAGCAAACTGCAGACCACTTACTACATTGCAGCCTGAGCCCTGCCACATGCGCAATGGAGGACCTTCTTACAGCCACACCAGAGGCACTTCAAGTAGCCAGCTTCTGGTCAAAGGCAATTTAGTACATTGCCAAGCTTTTGACTTTGGTTGTGGATTTTGTATGCATTGTAACTGTATTCTCAATTCACTGCTGACATCTATCTATATCTATCTATCTATCTATCTATCTATCTATCTAATAAAAGTCAGTGATTGCAGGCGGTGGGTGGTGCGGTGGTGCGGAGGGAGGAATATGTGCCAGCGTTTCGATTGGCTGCCACTGTGGGATTATTTGCATAAAGGGCTCTGTTTGGTCAGCCTCAGAACTCCAACATTCTACGGCCCCAGACAGAGGGGATTGGTTGCCACTGAAATGGTATTTGCATAAAGGACTCCGATTGGCCAACCACATTCCAACATTCTAAAGTGACTCAGAGGAAAAAGGAAAGGCCTCAGGCAGTCAGCCACGGTGGCCCACAGCAATGACGGATCAGGACCATACTTGGCAAACAGGGGCCCAATGGCCCGCTTCACAACCTGGTGTGGTTTAGGGCAGGATGGGCCACGAATGATGGGATTTGCAATACCTTCACCTCATTCACTTCCCAAACAACACTGTATCCCCTATAAATCACAGACCAGGACCAAAATTGACAGCAAGGCTTCCTCAACTTGATTTTCCTGACTAGGCCCCCGACAATGACAGAACAAGACCAAACTTGGCACACAGACCCCCCAAGATGCACCCTACATCCTGGTGCAGTTTGAGGGAGAATGGACCATGGATGATGGGACTTGCAGTACTTTAATTCACTTCCTTAGAGCACTGTGGCCCACACCAATGACGAATCAGGATGAAACATGGCACACAGAGGCCCAATGGCTCACTTTACAAACCTGCTGCGGTTTATGGCAGGATGGCTCACAAATGATGGGATTTGCTGTACCTTCACCCAATTCATTTCCCACAGAACATTGCAGCCCCTACAAATCACAGACCAGGCCCAAACTTGGCACACAGAGTACCCATGACCCACTCTACATCCTGGTGCAGTTCTGAGTGGGATGGACCACGGACGATGGGAGTTGAAGTACCTTCACTCACTTTCTGAGACCGCTGCCACCCTCATCCAATGACTGATCGAGACCACACTTGGCACACAGAGCCCCCATGACCCACTCTACAACCTGGTGCAGTTTGGAGAACGGGGGACCATGGATGATGGGACTTCCAGTACCTTCCCTCACTTCCAGAGACTGCTGCAACCCTCATCCAGAGAATGATCAAGACCAAATGTGACACACACAGACCCCATGACCCACTCTACATCCTGGTGCTGTTTGGAGGGGGATGGACCATGGCCAATGGGACTCGCAGTACCTTCACTAAGTTCCTGAGACCACTGCAAGCCTCATAAACATCTAATAGGAACCAACCTTGGCACACAATGCCTTCCTCAAATAACCCGGGCACCGACGGGTCCTCAGCTAGTGATAAATAAATAAATCTATGAGGATGATAAGATGTGCCCTGTGTAGCTTTGTTTTCCATTGTTGTGATCCAGTATTTCACCCCATATTAAGATTTAGAATCCTGTTGCTGGGTTATGTTTTAATCAGGAGCTACAGCTTTCTTTCATATTGCGGAAGGAGGTATCCTGTGCCTTCTTTTACAATGGTGTTCTCCCAGCTATGCAGTGAACATAAGAACATAAGAACATAAGAACATAAGAAGAGCCATGCTGAATCGGGCCTCAGCCCATCTAGTCCAGCATTCTGTGTCACACAGTGGCCCACCAGTTGTACACGGGGATCTCGAGCAGAAGGGAGGGCAAAACCCTGACCTGCTCCCGACCCCCCCACAACCAGTACCCGGGGAAATCCTGCCTGCCTCCATCAACACAGGGGTGGCACTTGGATGTCCTGTTCAGTAACTACTGATTCCCTTGGTATCCATGAATCTGTCTAATCCTGCCTTGAAGCTGTCCAGGCTGACCGCTGTCACAACCTCCTCTGGAAGTGAGTTCCATGACCCAATGACCCTCTGGGTGAAGAAATATTTCCCTTTATTAGTCCTAACTTTCCTACCTTGGAGCTTCAGGGAGTGCCCTCTAGTCCTCGTGTTGTGTGACGGAGAAAATATTTTTCTTTATTCACCTTTTCTATCCCATGCATGATTTTATACACTTCGATCAAGTCACCTCTTAAACGCCGTCTTTCAAGGCTGAAAAGACCAAGGCGTTGCAACCTGGTTTCGTAAGGGAGCGGCTCCATCCCTTGGATCATTCTTGTTGCCCTTTTCTGTACCTTTTCCAGTTCCGTTATATCCTTCTTGAGGTGCGGTGACCAGAATTGTACACAGTACTCCAGATGTGGCCTCACCATAGATTTGTAGAGAGGCAATACAACATTTGACGACCTATTTTCGATTCCCTTCCTGATCATGCCAAGGTGGTTACCAAAATGGCGCCAGGGCACAGCTCTGCCTTCTGACCCAAACGATGGATAGAGAGCAGGGCACGCAAGGAACTCTTTCTTGCATTGTCACTTCTCCTACAGCTGTCGCCGTCCTAAGGCCTCCGGTGTCTTAATACGCTGGTTGAACTTTTGACTCCGCCGGTGTCAAACAGGATCACGGCTGTTGAGTCAGGTCTCGTCCATCTCCATTTTCTAACAAAGGGGCTCAAAACACACCATGTAGGCCAGTGTTTTTCAACCTTTATTGAGCTGCGGCACATTTTTTTACATTTACAAAATCCTGGGGCACACCACCAACCAAAATGACACAAAATGACACTCTAACACAGTAATACATATAGGTAATATGTTTTTAAATGTATTTATACACTCAGTGTGAAACCTGGGCCTGTTTCGATGAACACAACATAGATATCCTGGCAGGAATGGCGGAAAGACACAAACTTCCCACACAGAACTCCCATAACCAAGAGAAAATGCTATAAGAGTTTGGTGGGCATTGACCTTGGGTTTTGGAGTTGTAGTTCACCTACACCCAGAGAGCACTGTGGACTCAAACAATGTTGGATCAGGACCAAACTTGGCATGAATACTCAATATGCCCAAATGTGAACACAGATGGAGTTTGGGAAAAATACACCTTGACATTTGGGAGTTACAGTTTCTGGGATTTATAGTTAACACACAATCAAAGAGCATCCTGAACTCTTGCAACAATGGAATTGAACCAAACTTGGCATATTGAACTCTCATTACCAACAGAAAATACTGAAAGGCTTTGCTTGGGAATTGACCTTGAGTTTGGAAGTTGTAGTTCACCTACACCCAGAGAGCACTGTGGGCAGGAGGGGGAAGAAAGGGTATTGGAGGTTCCAATTTCCCACGGCACACCTGAGGATCGCTCACGGCACACTAGTGTGCCATGGCACACTGGTTGGGAAACACTGCTGTAGGCTACAGACGCTTCACTCAAATTGCAGTTCTTGCAGGTATATGTTGGTATATACACAAAAGCATAAACAGGGGAGTATTGGTTGCGTAGTTGCTTCTCCCCTCATTCTTTGTTGCCAGGTTATAAGCCAGACGCAACAAGAGAAAGAAGCTAATTTTAGAGCCCTTCGCGTCTGTCTACGTGCAAATTCCCGACGCAAAGGAAGGCAAACGAGGTCTCTTGCTGGGAGGCAGCCGCCTCGTCTGGGCCTGTCAGAGCTCCGCAAGGTCGTCGCTGGAGAGGGCCCTGACGGTGATGTGACCTGGCATCTCGTCTGCTTCGCGCCCGCCTCGGCCCTGGAGTCGGAGCTTCTGAAGTCCTGTGGGGTCACCGGGTGAGGCTGCCATCAGCACTTGTCCCAGGAAGCGGTGGGATGAGAGGCGGCTGTGCCAGACCTAGGGATGGGGGGCGGCAGGAGGAAGAGGAGAGACATAATTGCAGCTACATGCCCTTTCTTTGCCCTCTTGGAAAGGGCAGAAGGTCACCGTTCGACCTCCTCAACTAGACCTCCATTCTGGACTTGGCTTTGTATGTGTATCAATTAACACAGAGAACCGGGAGACCCTTAACGTATCTAGCAGCAGGAGCTTAGAAAATAATCCGACCTTCATTGTGTGGTTGGTTTTGTATTGGTTTCAATTAGCACCCATTATTGGGAGATCCTTAACACATCTAGCAGCAGGAGGCAAGGAAACCATCTGACTTCCATTCTGTGGCTGTCTTTTGTGACGCCCCCTAGGGGGCTGTATTTATCTGTATTTGGTTTGCCATGTACCTGCATGGACCCTTTGTTCTACATCCCTTTGTTGGCCATGTGCTTCTTTGTCTGCCATGTGCTCACCTGGGAGAGGAGCTGCATTTTGGCTCCAAACCTGGTGACCGGCCCTCAACTCCTCCCTTTACCGGAGTTTACCTAGGGGCCGGATTTCCTCTCTGGCCTCACTTTCCAAAGGTCACAGGACAAGCAAGGCTGGAAGTTAGGTTGCTGTGAAAGGGCAATCTCATTTCACCTACAAAGTCTACCTACGTATTCAACCAAATCTTCAGCGTATAGGAGAATCCTTTCTCGCCAGAGGCTGGGATTTTGGGGCCTGCTACAGGACTTTGGACCTGTAAGCCAGAGGACAACGGGACACTTTGGATCTAAAAGAGCAGGGCTGTCCAACTGGCAGCCCCGGGGCCGTACACGGCCCCCCAGCCTGTTGGACACGGTCCCCGCTATGCCCCCGGCCGCCATTTTTAATTTTTTAAAAAAGAAATTAAAAAATTTTTTTAAAAATGGCGGCGGGGGGGCGAGGCAGGGAGGAGGAAGTGAGCCCGCTCCTCCCCCCTGCACCGCCCCCTCCGTCCCTCTCTCCGTGCCGCCATTTTTTTTAAAAAAATATTTTTTAATTTTTTTAAATTAAGGGGTGGTGCAGGGAGGAGCCAGGGAGGGGAGGCGTGCCTAAAGAGGAGGAAGGCAAGCGCTTGCCTTCCTCCTCTTTAGGCCTGCCTTCTACGTTCTGCCTCTCCCACCGGCGCCCTGATCGGTGCGCCGGTGGGAGAGGCAGAACAGAGGAGGGGGCTGGCGTGACACTTTAGGAAAGAGGGAGAAGCCATGGAGGGCTCCTTGGCTTTGCCCTCCCTCTAAGGGTCACGCCAGCCTCAAAGCGAAATCGCCGCTTCTGAGGCTGGCGTGACACTTTAGGAGAAGGGCTGGGGCGTGGCCGGGGGCATGGCCGGGGTGGGGCCAAGGGCGGGGCGGAGCGGCCCCCCAGGTCATCCATGACTGGAAGTCCGGCCCTAGGTCCATTAGAAGTTGGACAGCACTGTAATAGAGGTACCATTACGTGCACTGTCAGGCATTGTGATAGACTCCCCTTTTCTAAAGGACTTTGCAACCAACTCAAGCTTTTGAACCATCAGCTTTGCTGATTGTACTCCAATAAATCCTATTTTGGTTCACTCTATCTGAGCCCTGCACTCTTTCTCATAGAGATCCAAGGCTTTCCTGCATGTGGGAAGACCTTAAACTCTATCCCTGGGGTCAAAGCTTGCTTTTGTCCTACCTTTAAAGCCTTTTTAGACCCTGGGGACAGAAGATCTTTGCATATGTTTTCATTCCCACACAGTTTTGAGAGATCCTAACCACATTGCGCAACATGAGTTTGTTTGTGTGAATGGTGAGAATAACCCAAATCTAGGCCTCTGCAAGCAGCATGGCGTATTAGCTTGAGTGTTCAAATATTTATCTACTTTATTTATATTCCGCTCTACTCACCCCGAAGGAGACTCAGAGCAAATTACAGATACACATACTAGCAGACAATTCCTGCTGTTTTTCACATACAAACATATAGACGAACAGAGGCAAACTCTGGCCACCAGGGGGAGCTGCTGCACTCCTCATCTCTCATCGTCCCTTGTTGTTCCTTTCTGCATTCTTCAGCATTCCTGGAGTTCTTTTAATGGCCTCAGAATTCAGTCAAAATTTGCCTCCCCACTTAATCTGGTACCTTTATCTCCTACTTGACAGATGCAACTGTCTTTTTTGGGCTGCAAAGGTCGACAGCAGGCTACACTTAAAGGTCGAGCATCTGCCTCGACCCGGGCAGGCCTCGAACTCATGAACTACTGAATCCCTGCTCAGCCATGGAAACCCATTAGGTCACCTTAGGCCACACTCTCTCAGCCTTAAAAGAAGGCAAAGGAAAAACCTTTTCAGAGTAAACCTTGTCAAGAAAACCACAGGGTGAATTGCCTTCAAGTTGCACCGGGAATGTGGTGCAGCTGGCTAAGTGTCAGCTGCATAAGATCTCTCTGACCAATAGGTCATGAGTTCGAGGCCTGCTCGGGTCGAGGTGGGTGCTTGACCTTTAAGTGTAGCCTGCTGTCGACCTTTGCAGCCTGAAAGACAGTTGCATCTGTCAAGTAGGAGATGAAGGTACCACATTAAGTGGGGAGGCAAATTATGACTGAATTCTGAGGCCATTAAAAGAACTCCAGGAACTCTGAGGAATGCGGAAGGAACAACAAGGGACGATGAGAGATGGGGAGTGCGGCAGCTCCCCCTGGTGGCCAGAGTTTGCCTCTGTTCATTTATATGTTGTGTATGTGAAAAACAGCAGGAATTTTCTGCTAGTATGTGTACCGTAATCCGCTCTGGGTCCCCTTCGGGGTGAGGAGAGCGGAATAGAAATAAAGTAAATAATAAATAATTAAATAAATCAGAAATGACATCAAGACGTCTAACAACATTTGGAAGAGTCAATATAATTTCAATAAGGATTTGCTACTACCTGCCTATCCACATGTCTACAATAAGTCCAGAGTCGCACCCTTGCATATATTGGGATTGTATTGTACCGAATATATGGGAAAGAAGCCCTTACCTGGATAATAATGGGCTTCTGGATGTTCCTTCGGTAGAAAATGGCTTGCGTGTTGAAAACAGCATTGACGGTGCCATGTTGGACGGGAGACTGGACCTTCTTGTTCTCACACTTGATGATCACATAGGGGTTTACTCCTAAAAAGACAACAGTGACCGCTGAGGGCTTCCATGACAGTGAAGCGGCCCATCCGCTCTGGGTTTTAGTCCAAAATGTACAGGAACCCTCATTTCAGCACTTGGAGAGCTCCTTTACAACTCAGACTACAGTCCAGAGGAAAATTGTCACCTGACTGACACGGAACAACAAATGCCACCCAAAGATAGTATTATTACTGTGTTTGTTCAGATGGGTCAGAGGAAGTTATAGAAGCCAACTTTTGGGTTGCTGTGAGTTTTCCGGGCTGTCTGGCCATGTTCCAGAAGCATTCTCTCCTGGCGTTTCGCCCACATCTATGGCGGGCATCCCCAGAAGTTGTGAGGTCTTCTGAAACTAATCAAGTGAAGTTTATATATCTGGGGAATAATGTCCAGGGTGGGAGAAAGAACTATTGCCTGTTGGAGGCAAGTGTGAGTGTTGCAATTGCTCCCCTTGATTAGCACTGAATGGCCTTCAAATCCTGGCTGATTGCTGCCAGGGGGATCTTTGTTGGGAGGAGTTAGCTGGCCCTGATTGTTTCTTGTCTGGAATTCCCCTGCTTTTTTAGTTTTGTTCTTTCTTTACAAAGGATCTTGCGGGCAGCAACCAGACAGGCTTTGAAGCTAAAAGGTCATTTAATGCTAATCAAGGTGGCCAATTGCAACATTCACACTTGCCTTGAGCAGACAAGCGTTCTTTCTCAATTCAACTCAACTCAACTTTATTTCTTATGAGAGTCGCCCTCCACCAAAAGTGCTTGGGCGATTTACACCAGTGTTTCCCAACCTTTTTTTGAGTCACGCACACTTTTAAAATATTAAAAATCCGAGGGCACACCACCAACCAAAACGACACAAAATGACACTCTAACACAGTAAAGAAAGGCTGGGGATGGTGGCCTGCTGGGAGCAGCTGCTGGAGTGCCAAAGCCAGGGGGGGAGGAGCCAGGCTGCGCCATGCCCCGCCCTCCCGGCTTCAGCTCTCCCACAGCTTCTCTAGCCTTGAGGGGCAGTGCCAATAGCGGTGGCAGGGCCAGCACAATGCTGGCTTGGCAGTGTCCCTCAAGGCTGGGGGAGAGCTGAAGCTGGGAGAGGGGCGGAGCCAGCCACAGCATGCCCCATCCCTCCTGGCTTCAGCTCTCCCACAGCTCCAGCCTTGAGGGGCAGTGCGAGCGAGGGGCGGGAGTCATGGCCCCGTCCTCAGCTGCCCATGACTCCCGCCCTCCGCTGAAGCCGCGCGGAGGAGGAGGAGCATGAGCGGTAGACGGGCTTCAGTGGGCGGGGCTCCTTCTCCACATGGCTTCAGCGAGCGAGGGGCAGGAGTCATGGCGGATTGTAGGCTGGCTGGGGAAACGGCCAAAGGAGGCGACGCCCCGGCCCCTTCTTTGTTTTCTTCGCTGCCGCCCGGCCCTTCCTCCTCCTCTCCCAAGCCGCAGGAGTTCGGCAAGAATAGGGGGGAAGGAAGGGGGCAGAGAGCTTTTCTTGTGGCACAACAGAAGGTCCGTCACGGCACACTACTATGCCGCATCACCGCAGTTGGGAAACACTGACTTACACAATTAAGACAAACAGGTTATATAGTCACAGCTTGTCACTTAACTTTCTCCCACCCTGGACATTATTCCCCAGATATATCAACCTCACTTGCTTAGTTTCCAACAGACCTCACAACCTCTGAGGATGCCTGCCATAGGTGTGGGCGTAACGTCAGGAGAGAATGCTTCTGGAACTTGAGGGGGCAAATGAAGCTGTGGATATTAAGTCTGTGGATAACGTGGTTGGGCTCAAGCGATGACCTTAGAAAACAGAAGAGGCATCTGTGCTGTACATTCAATACAGTTTGATCCCACTTCAACTGCTTGGGCTAAATGCAATGGAATTCTGGGAACTCAAGTTTGGGGAGACACTGTCAGTCTTGAGGAGACAAGGCTAAAGACCTTGTAAAGCTACAACTCTAAAGCATTTCATAGCACTTAGCCAGGGCGGTTCAAGTGGTGCCAAACTTTCCCTGTTTCTTGGCAGAATGGGGTTGACTGATGGCCCATGAGCAGGGCGGTCCTACCGGTAGGCAAAGGACGCCGCTGCGTGGGCGCCATCTGCAAAGGGCGCATTCCCTGCCCGCCAGATAGCCCTCTCGATGTTCCGCTTTTGGGCCCGCCTGCCCGCCTGCCTCCCTCGGTGCCTCCGCCTCCTCCACCGCCCACTTCCCGGCCAGTCTCGCGAGACGGGAAACATGGCGGTTGGGGGAGGGGGGCAGGAAAGAGTGCTGCTCGGTAGGAAGCTGAGTCAGCCCGTGTTATATATTTTATATTACATGTCATATTACTAATAATATTACAGTATAATGTTATAATACAATGTTAATATATAATAGTAATATCGGGCTCTGGCAATAATATAATGTACTAGCTGTACCCAGCACACGTTGCTGTGCCCTATTTAGGAGATGCGAGAAAGTCTGAGTATGTAAGGGTTGGAATTGATTATACTTATGGTCTTGGTGGGGTCATGTGCGTTTTGTGTTGTGTGTTGGTATTACCTTTTGGTGAGTTAGTGGGTGTGTGGTGGCATTGTGGGTGGTAGTATGTTGTGCAATGCTTGTGTGGGTGGGGTGTTTTGGGTGTTTGTGTGTGTTTGTAGAATATCAGTGTAGTGTTGTGTTGTGGTTGGAGTATAGGTGGAGTTGGTTTTTGTTTGTGGTGGTGGTAGGTGTTGTGTGTGCAGGGTCCGGTAAGGTTGGGGGGATGGGTTGTGATAGGAAGTTGTGTTGTGTTGTGTGGGTAGGAATTGCTGGAGTATTGTGCCTGGGACGTGTGTGTATTTGGAGGTGTTCATGGTGGTGAGTAATGAGTGCAGTCCTGGGTTTTGTGTTGGGGAAGTTGTCAGGTATTTGTGGGGTTTATTTTGTGTGTGTTGGGGTGACATAGTTGGTGATGTGGAGGGGGTGTTGCTTTTGCCAGTGGTGTTTTTTGTGAATTTTGGTTGGGGTGGGTTTTTGTGTTGCAGGAATTTTTTTTGTGGGTTTTGTAAGTTTGTGTTATTCCGGCGGTATGTGTTTGTCAGTGGTGCCTGTGTCCCTGGTGCCCTATTTGTGTTAGTGTTATGTCCTCCTGGGAGTTGTTATGTCCTCCTTTGTTAGTTGGTTGTACTGTGTAGGTTTCTGTTTAGCAGAGGTATGTTTAACCCACAAACACCAACTGACTAAATTCAAATCACTCAGCATTCTAACCTAGCCTTGGCTGGCTCAGCCCACCGTTATTATGGGAACTCAGCCTCCCTGCATTTTGTGTGGGCCGATGTCGGCCAATGGGATTCGCTGGCGGCTGGAAAGGACGCTGGGAAATGTAGTTTTTTGTATCATTGTTTTGGGGGCCTTCTAGGTTTTGGGGGGTAAAGTTTCTTTGCTAAAAACCTACCTTGCCTGAGGCCTATTTTTGTTGCCAAGTTTGGTGTCTCTGCCTTGTAAGGTTTCTCTGCCTAGGACGGTCGTTCCATGACGGGACCTCCTTTATATAATAGATTGTATTTACCTTTTACTAGGAATGGTGGGAGTTGAAGTCTGAAGCACCTGCCTGCAGGGAGGGCCCCAGTTTGCCCGTGCCTGTGTTAACAATGCCTTTGCGGTGGCGCTGGGGGCTTACTCCTATGGTATCATTATCAAGATTACTGGTAAAAGTAGGGCAGCTGGGACCCTACGCAGGAGCTTCTGGGCATGCGCGGGAGGGGGCAAAATAATGTTTTTTTGGGGGACAAAATAATGTTAGTTTACCATTTAAAATTACCTTAGACCGCCCCTGCCCATGAGGTCTCTTCCAACTCTAGGATTCTATGATCCTACAATGTACATACATGCACCCAACCAGGGTTTGTAGCAGCCAGCAGAGGGCGCTGCTTGACTTTCCAGTAAATGTCTATCTTTTGTATACATTGGTAGTTTGCAAGCAAATGGAGAGGGCCACCAAAAATAAATATAAGGTCCGCCTTGGATCTGATCCTTAGCTGCACTCCAAAGTTTTTCTTATGCAGCTTAAGTTCTCTGAAATATCAAAATGGCACAACATTAAATGCGAGGAGAGAACTACTAGATGTTATTTATTTATTTATTTATTATTTGGACATGTACGCCGCCACTCCCCAAGGGCTCGGAGCGGCTCACAATCACATAAAAACACAACAGGAGTAAAACGACATGTTAAATTAGACTAAAAAGTAAGGTCTTCCAGCTTAGCAGTCAAAGGCTAGCCAGAAAAGGTGGGTCTTGCAGGCCTTGCGGAAAGATAGTAAATCCTGCAAGGCCCGCACATCACTTGGAAGGGTGTTCCAGATTGACGGCGCTACTACAGAAAAGGCTCTGCGCCAGGTTGATGTAAGACAGATTGCTTTAAAGGACGGCACTTCAAGGAGGTTCTGTTGTTCAGAACAAAGTGACCTCTGGGGTTGGGAGGGGAGGAGACGGTCCCTCAGATACAACGGCCCCAGACCATGCACTGAAAATGATCCGGTGCCCGACCGGAAGCCAATGGAGCTGCTGGAGGATGGGTGTTATGTGACACCTCACTGGGGTCCCAGAGAGAAGTCGTGCAGCAGCATTCTGGACGAGCTTAAGTTTCCAGATCACTGACAAGGGCAGGCCAATGTAAAGGGCATTACAGTAGTCCAGTCTCGAGATGACCGTGGCTTGGAGCACTATGGCCAGGTCATCTCTGGAAAGGTAGGGGGCCAGAAGGAAAAAGGCAGTTTTGCTGACGGTGGAGACCTGGGCCTCCATCGACAGCAACGGGTCAAAAACGACCCCAAGGCTCTTTACTGAGGATGTCGGGCATAATGCCTCGCCATCCAAGCCAGGCAGCCGGGCCTCCCCACCCACCGGGCGGCCCAGCCACAGCATCTCCGTGTTTGCTGGATTCACCCTCAATCTACTGGCACGCAGCCAACCAGTGACGGCTTCAAGGCACTGTTGGAAACAAGAGGGTACGGAGTCCGGCCGGCCTTCCATCTTCTGAACGAGCTGGGTGTCGTCAGCGTACTGATAACATTCCAGCCCAAAGCTTCGGACCAGACCAGGAAGAGGTCCCATATAGATGTTGAATAACAAAGGGGAGAGAATGGCATCTTGAGGGACCCCATGAGTAAGTGGAGCCCTCTCGGAAACCATACCTCCCTTTTCCACTCGCTGTCCCCGATTGTGGAGAAAGGACAACAGCCATTTCAAGGCTGTTCCCTTAACTCCAACAACGGCAAGGCGGTGGGACAAAAGAGTGTAATCGACCGTATCAAAAGCTGCTGTGAGGTCCAATAACACAAGCAGCGCTGAACTCTCGTTGTTCCATTGGCAACAAAGCTGATCTGAAATGACGACCAACACAGCCTCCATCCCGTGCCCCAAGCGGAAGCCGGACTAGAAGGGATCTAAGACGGCTGTGTCATCCAGGAGCTGCTGCAGCCGCCGCGCTACTGACCTCTCAATCACCTTAAGGCCCAGGAACGGAAGGTTCGAAACTGGGTGGTAATTGGAGGGAATCGATCGATCTAAATTTGGTTTCTTCAGCAGCGAGGAGACCACGGCCTCTTTCAAACCCTCTGGAAAGACTCCTTGCTCAAGGGAGCTGTTGATTATATTCAACAGAGGGTCACGTAAGGAATAGATAAGGAATAAACTTTGAAAAGAAGATTAAACTCTGACTTTGGCGGAATCGCCAGTGTTCTGGTGGTATATTAAACACTTGCAACACTCCTTTCCCAAAAGGATGACATTCAATGTCCAAGGATAGATATAGGGATAATCAGAGAAGGAATTGCCATATCAGATGCCCCAATCATCATGGCAGACGGCTATTGCCGTGGGACATAGGGCCAACTGCTCTGTATTCACCTGTGTAAGGTAGTACCTGAGTTTTGATGGCACATCTGTGAACAGCCTCAGAATAAACTCCGTTTCAACGTTTGGGCTGAAAGTTGTCGGGATCAAGACATATCGGCCTTGTTTGAGAACGACCTTCAGAAACACCATGCGGTTGTCAATGTATGTAGAGGTAGCCACCTTCTCTTGTATTTTCAGAGCATGCATTCGGTACTCCCGGTTGTCCTCCACCTATGGATAGAAGGGGACATTCGCATATGCAGTTAGCCCTCCCCATTTGCTGGTGTTGGAGCCCATGAAAATGGAAACTGAGACTTTTTTTAACCTCTCTAGAAATCTAGATCCTCCAGCATGACCAAGGAAGAAGTGGGCCATACCAGGCCCGGATTAATGGTTTGTAGCGCCCTAGGCCACACTCTCTAAATGCCACCCCCGGTGGCCGGGCTGCTTGAGGGGGCGGGGCCTCTTGCGGGGGTGGAGCCGGCGCGAGGAAGAAGGAGCCGGGGGGAAGTCCCGCCCCTAGGGCGACTGACGTGGCATTCCCCGCCGCCTCCTCGCTCGCTGCTTGAGGGGGGCGGGGCCTCTTGTGGGGGTGGAGCCGGCGCGAGGGAGAAGGAGCCGGGGGGAAGTCCCACCCCTAGGCTGACTGACGTGGCATTCCCCGCCGCCTCCTCGCTCGCTGCTTGAGGGGGGCGGGGCCTCTTGCGGGGGTGGAGCCGGCGTGAGGGAGAAGGAGCCAGGGGGAAGTCCCGCCCTAGGCGAGCTGACGTGGCTTCCCCCGCCGCGCCGCGCTCGCACAGGCGAGCGAGGCGGCGGCGAGGGAAGCCACGTCAGTCGCCCTATGGGTGGCAGGGCTTCCCCCCAGCTCCTTCACTGAAGGAAGGAGTGGTGCCCACCCACGTGAGGGAGAAGGAGCTGGGGGAAGTCCCACCCCTAGGGCGTCTGACGTGGCTTCCCCCGCCGCCGCCTCACTTGCACGGGCACCCCTCCTCCCTTCACTGAAGGAAGGAGCGGCACCCGCCCTAGCGAGCAAGGAGGCGGCGGGGGAAGCCACATCAGATGCCCTAGGGGCGGTGGAACTTCCCCCGGATCCTTCTCCCTCGCTCCTTCTCAGTGCGCAGGCACAGAAGCAAGCACACAAAGATCGGACTAAAAAATTATTATTTTTAAATTTTTTCAATTTGGGGGTCCGGATCTGCTACTCCCCCAAAGCTGCCGCCCTAGGCCATGGTCTATTGTGGCTTTATGGGTAATCTGGGCCTGGGCCACACTGGAGGACCTATGGGTTCCTGCGGAGTACATTTCTAATCAAATCCACTAATAATCAAATCCAGCTAAGCTATGTATTTTCCACACATAATATATGAATAAATAACTTTATTTATAACCCGCTCTATCTCCCCTAAGGGACTCAGGGTGATTTTCAAACAAGAGTGGCAAACGTTCAATGCCAGAAATATAATACAAACAAACGAAATCAAACAGTACATAAAATGGCGTCAATAAAAACTTATAATAACAAAGTGAAAAGTTAATAAACATTGAAACCATAATAAATGTAAACTGCTAAAATACAGTTAAATGTTAACTATTTAAAAGCCCCTCTCCATTGGCGCCCCCTTGCAGTGGGGGAGAGGCTTGCGTACCCTATGTATGGAAGCTCTCTACCAGCCCGCACCACAGGAAGAACACCACCATCCCCACGTCAGCATAGGCACATCTGTGCTTAAGTCCGTTCAGCAGTTCACCTCCCTGGAAAGCATTATCTCTTCAGACGCCAAGATTGATAAAGAGATCGATCAAAGATTAGCAAAGGCAGAGAGTGCATTCGGAAGGCTTCACAAAAGAGTCTGGAGCAACAAGCACCTGAGGCAAAGCACCAAAATCAGTGTGTACGGAGTTATCGTACTGTCTATTCTCCTCTATGGGTCTGAAACATGGGTCACTTATCTCCAACATCTATGACTCCTCGAACGCTTTCATCAGCGCTGTCTTCGCACAATCCTAAATATACACTGGACCGACTATGTGACGAATGTTGCTGTCCTTGAGCAAGCAGGGATCACCAGCGTTGAGGCCATGCTACTGAGAACACAGCTGCGCTGGGCAGGGCACGTCTCTAGGTTGGAGGACCACCGCCTCCAAAAGATACTACTCTATGGTGAACTCGCCATAGGTCAATGCAAGAGAGGTACCCTCCAAATGAGATATAAGGACTCCCTGAAACAACATCTCAGGCTTGGCCAGATTGATCACCCTGGTCTCACATCGGGAGGTATGGAGACGCACTATCCACAATGCTGTGGCCTCTTTCGAGAAGTCACGCCGAATGGGTCTCGAAGAGAAACGGCAACGCAGAAAGAACCGCAACTTGGAAACAACATCACCCAAGGAGACTTTCTGCTGTGCTTTCTGCAACCGGACTTGCCTATCTCAGATTGGCCTTTTGAGTCATCAATGCGCTTGTAAAAAGCGTGGGATGAGTCCTTCCTAAAAATCTTCGTTCGCGAAGTAATGCCGAGTTTCAAAAGCCTTTTGAGCCAGGGCAAGATTACTAGCCTCTGGGTGAGGTTGTATCTCAAGATGATCGAGTCCGCAGGAGATGTTACGTTGGATACCAACCATGTATTGATTCATGAATCCTTCTGTGTCACGCCTCCCATGTTATTATTTGCCGCTTGAGAAAGCCCGCTCAGGGCGAAACGGATCGGGCCCGTAGTCAGACCGTTGCGGCCCCTGCCGGGGCGCTTTTCCAGCCCACCGTTTGGATTTATTACCATCCTCGTATTAACATTGGGTTCTTGCTTGGAAACCGGGAAATTGGGACCTTGTGTAGACTTTGGTTGCACCAGTGGAATTTTACATCGCATTGACTTTATTTTGGACTAGCTGTACCCGGCACGCGTTGCTGTGCCCTTTTTAGGAGAAAGTCCAATCATCCATGGTGTGCCCTCCTCTAAACTGCAGTTGGATGGAGTGTGGGTCATGGGGGGCATGGTGTGCCAAGTTGGGTCTTTATCGGTCTTGGTTCTGGGCCACAGTGGTCTGTGGGGAATGATGGGTTTTGAAGTACTACAAATCCCATTTTCCATGGTGGTACTTCAAGTCCCATCATGCATGGTCGGGGCTCTGTGTGCCAAGGTAGGTTACTGTAAATTCAGGCCATACACAATGTCCCATGAGCTGAGGCCTAGTTAGGAACAGCAAGTTAATGAAGCCTTACTGTCAATTCAGGCCATACACAATGTCCAATGAGCTGAGGCCTAGTCGGGAGAATCAAGTTAATGAAGCCTTACTGTCAATTCAGGCCATACACAATGTCCAATGAGCTGAGGCCTAGTCGGGAGAATCAAGTTAATGAAGCCTTACTGTCAATTCAGAGTGTAAACAGCTTCCCAGTAAGTGAGGCCTAGTTAGGGAAATCAAGTTAATGAAGCCTTACTGTCAATTTTGGGCGTGGTCTGTGATTTTTTGGGGTGTAAATTTTCGTTTAGAAGTGATTTGGGTGTTTGTGTTGGGGATTGGCTCAGGCCTTTTCCTTATTATGTTTTGGCAGTTTATGATGGATCGGAATTTTCATGTTGGCTGGCCAGTGCAGCAGTTATGCAAATCCGCCCTTTTTGGCAGCCAATCATGTTGTTCAGAATGTAGAGGCTGGGTGAGTCTTGGGCTGCCCGGAGGATGCTGGTAAATGTAGTTTTATTTTTACTCGTTGTTTTGCGGGGTCTTTTATGTTTTGGGGGAAAGTTTCTTTGCTACAAACGTACCTTGCTTGAGGCCTATTTCTGTTGGCAAGTATTGTGTTTCTGCGTGGTATGGTTTCTTTGTTTGAGGTATACATCACATGACGTGAACCCATTTATATAATAGATTACCACCGCTTCCTTGAACTCTTTCCGCCCTGGTCTACGCATTCCCACCCGTTGAACTCTTTCCTACAACACCCAGCAATTTATTGGTGATGTATAACAAGCTATGGGCTTTGTATGGCGTCCTTCTAATGTGTATGTATTGACACTTTAAATATTACATTGCTATTTTGCTATTCTGTGTATTTGCTTCCCTTGTGTGTTTGACAACAGCAGCAGCAGCAGCCGTAGCAGCCTCCTCCTTCTCCCACGGAACACCTGACGATCGGCCGCAGAACACTAGTGTGCCGCGGCACAGGGGTTGGGAAACATTGCTTTAGGGAATGCATTTCAGGCTGCTAGGATCTGCTTTGATTTTAAGTAGAATTTAGAGACACATGAACTGGCACCTCGAACCAAAGATGAACACTTGAAATTTAAAAATCAACGAGATCAGCAGGATACATCCACAGGAAAAAGTGTTGTTGCTTCTCCACCTGCGTTCAATGAACTTAGGACCGTAGGGGATCACTGGGATTGTTAAGCAAATGGAAGCCCAGTTTCCTCAGCAGTTTACTGCAAATGACCCAGAGATCTAGGAGTGGACACAGAGCCACCTTCTGTCCCTCCTTCAGGTAGAACTCATGATGCGTCAACTAAGTTTAGCATAAATACAATTACAGCTAAATCTGGATGCTCCAGGCTGGAGTAAATGAGATCGGGCGTGCAATGAGGACACCTGCCTGGAAGATTTCAAAGCCAATAACGGCATTATCCCCCGTCCCTTCCCTTTTGTGGATGCGCTGGTCCTTCTGCTGAAGGGAAACCATCACTTTGTCCTCAACCTTCGTCACATCAAAGATATACTAAAAGAAAAGAGAGGAGAGCACAGTCAGGAGCTACATACTATTTCTTTCGTTGAGTCTAAAAATGGATGCGCTAAACAGGGCCGTAGCCAGGATTTTGATTCGGGGCTGAGTTTGGTTCGGGGGGGCTGAGACTGGGTGGAAGAGGGTCTACCCTAGCAAACCTTTTGTATTGTTATTCCAATAACCCCATTAATGTGGGATATAATGAGCATGGTGATCAGATCATGATATGAATAAACATAACAGTTTAAATAATGTACCAGTAAGGCCTTTCCGCGGACCACCCTGAGAATTTGGGGGGGGGGGGGCTGAAGCCCCGTTAGCCCCCCCCCTGGCTACATGCCTGCCGCTAAAGCAGTGTTTTTCAACCTTTTTTGAGCTGCGGCACATTTTTTACATTGACCAAATCCTGGGGCACACCACCAACCAAAATGACACAAAATGACACTCTAACACAGTAATACATATAGTTATTATGTTTATAAATGTATTTATACACTCAGTGTGAAACCTGGGCCTGTTTCGATGGCAGGAATGGTAGAAAGACACACATGAAGGCCTTGTTCAACAGCTGGGAGTTATAGTTCACCTGCAATCAAAGAGCATTTTGAACTCCACCAATGATGGAATGGAATCAAACTTCCCACACAGAACTCCCCTAACCAAGAGAAAATACTATAAGAGTTTGGTGGGCATTGACCTTGAGTTTTGGAGTTACAGTTCACCTATATCCAGAGAGCACTCTGGATTCAAACAATGTTGGATCAGGACCAAACTTGGCATGAATACTCAATATGCCCAAATATGAACAGAGATGGAGTTGGGGGAAAATAGACCTTGACATTTGGGAGTTACAGTTTCTGGGATTTATAGTTAACACACCATCAAAGAGCATCCTGAACTCTTGCAACAATGGCATTGAACCAAACTTGGCATATTGAACTCTCATTACCAACAGAAAGTACTGAGAGGGTTTGCTTGGGAATGGACCTTGAGTTTGGAAGTTGTAGTTCACCTACACCCAGAGAGCACTGTGGACTCAAACAATGTTATGTTATGTTGTTGTTTGTTTTCTATCCAGAATCACAATGTTGGAAGGAGGCTCACCACTTTAAGGTCACTCAAACAGGCATGGGAAAACTTCGGCCCTCTGGGTGCTTTGGACTTCAACTCCCACCATTCCTAACAGCCTGAGGCCCTTTCCTGATTCAGTGGCTGAGGGGGGAAAAGGAAAAGGGCCTGAGGCTGCTAGGAATGGTGGGAGTGGGAGTCCAAAACACCTGGAAGGCCCAAGTTTGCCCATGCCAGCTTTCGACAGAGACCTCTTCCTCCCCCTTCGCGCCCTTTCTTCCCCCTCCTGCCCAACACTTACTTTTTCTTCTCCACTCGGGCTCCCTTCTTCAGGAGGGGAGGGGGAGGGAGGAATACGTGACCCGTGTGGGCGCTACTGTGTGGTCTTCCTCCCTTCCCCCTCCCCTCCTGAACACGCTCACGCTGCCCCCTTGGATCAAAATGGCGGCAGCGTGAGCAAAGCGAGCAGAGTGAGGCTGCGAAGAAGGGAGCCCGAGTGGAGAAGAAAAAGTAAGTGTTCGGCAGGAGGGGGAAGAAAGGGGATTGGAGGCTGCTGTCGCCCTCCTTCATTCCTCAGCGTGTTTCCTTTTTTATGGCCTCGTAAATCAGTTAAATTAAGCCTCCCCACTAAGTGGTACCTTCGTTTCCTACTTGACTGTCTTTCGGGTTACAAAGCTCGACAACAGGCTACACAATAGGTCGAGAGCCCACCTCGACCCGGGCAGGCCTCGAACTCATGACCTTCTGGTCACTAGAGATCTTATGCAGCTGACACCCAGCCAGCTGTGCCACATTCCCGGTGGAAGGTGCTGCAAGAGGACATGACCAGGGTCAGGATTCTTGCACAGGATCTGCCATAGCCTTAAATGCGTGATCTGGGATTACTGCATACCTTGACTGTGACATATCTATTGTCTGTATTGGGGTGAACATGTCAGAAAGTATCGATATAGATGTATATTTAAAAAGACAATTGGCATAAGAACATGGGCATGGAATGGAAAATTGGCATTAGCTGCAATCTACTTGTCGTGGGAGTTGGGGGAGGTGAACTATGAGAAGGGGCGTAGTGCAATTCTTGAAGACACAAGCAGGGGAAATTTTGGCTCAGCTTCAATCATTGGTGTGCAATTATGGGTTTCTTAGCATTGCTTGAGTGCAGAAAATGCTCGTGCCAATAGGCTCCGACCTGTGGGTTTTGCAAAAAGGTGGCCTTGTTATTTGAACATCCCCCAGAGCGGTTCAGCCAGGGGTCTGCTTTCTTTCTCCACTTCCCACGCATCGTTTTCTTTTCCCAGGTCTTGTGGACGCTACACAAGGATGTGTTCACGATGCGGCAGATGTCGACGTCGGTGAAATTTTTGCACCATTCTTCAAAAGTCATCCTATCGCACAGAACAGAAGGAAGGCACATTTGTATTATTCATGGGGTGGATATAAAAACTAACATTACTTTTTAAAAATGGGGTCCATTTCCTGACCCAGAAATGGTCTTCCAGATGTTGTATTCCCCCAAATCTTCCAGAGCACTGCTCAGTTTTACATAACAGCTCAATGGACTGCAAATTGCACCCCGGTTGCATGTTATAATTTCCTAGGCTGCAAAGAACCTGGCTAAACTGTAGGAAACAAAGGGTGGTAATAAACGGACACTTCTCTGGGTGGAAAGAGGTGAGAAGTGGCGTACCCCAAGGTTCAGTTTTTGGTCCGTTACTTTTTAATTTATTCATTAATGATCTGGATGTAGGAGTGAATTCTGAGGTAGCAAAGTTTGCAGACGACACTAAACTGTTCAGGGTAGTTAAAAATGAAACTGACTGTAAAGAGCTCCAGAAAGATCTCTCGAAATTGAGTGAATGGGCAACAAAGTGGCAAATGCATTTTAACCTAAACAAGTGTAAAGTCATGCACATCGGGGCAAAGAACCCCAACTACACCTACCAATTGATGGGGTCAAAGCTTTCCGAGACAAACCAGGAAAGGGATCTTGGGGTTTTGGTGGACAGCTCAATGAAGATGTCAACCCAGTGCGCAGCAGCAGTAAAAAAGCAAATTCTATGCTTGGCATGATCAGGAAGGAATCGAAAATAGGTCGGCAAATGTTGTATTGCCTCTCTACAAATCTATGGTGAGGCCACATCTGGAGTACTGTGTACAATTCTGGTCTCCGCACCTCAAGAAGGATATAACGGAACTGGAAAAGGTACAGAAAAGGGCAACAAGAATGATCCAAGGGATGGAGCAGCTCCCTTATGAAACCAGGTTGCAACGCCTTGGTCTTTTCAGCCTTGAAGACGGCGTTAAGAGGTGACTTGATCGAAGTGTATAAAATCATGCATGGGATAGAAAAGGTGAATAAAGAAAAAATATTTTCTCTGTCACCCAACACTAGGACTAGGGGGCACTCCCTGAAGCTCCAAGGTAGGAAAGTTAGGACTAATAAAGGGAAATATTTCTTCACCCAGAGGGTCATTGGGTTATGGAACTCACTCCCAGAGGAGGTTGAGACAGCTGTCAGCCTGGACAGCTTCAAGGCAGGATTAGACAGATTCATGGATACCAAGGGAATCAGTAGTTACTGAAATGGACATCCAAGTGCCACCTCTGTGTTGATGGAGGCAGGCAGGATTTCCCTGGGTACTGGTTGTGGGGGGTCGGGAGCAGGTGAGGGTCTTGCCCTCCTTTCTGCTAGAGATCCCTGTGTACAACTAGTGGGCCACTGTGTGACACAGAATGCTGGACTAGATGGGCTGAGGCCCGATTCAGCATGGCTCTTCTTATGTTCTTATGTTCTTATGTTCTAACGTACAACTCACCTCCTGTACAGTCAGGCCCGGATTAACTGTTTGTGGCGCCCTAGGCCACACTCTGAAAGCCTCGCCCCCGGGGGCGGGGCCGCTTGTGGGGGGCGGGGCCATACGTCGGCTCCTCCCACCCTCCGACTCCTTCCTTCATTCTGCTCCTCCTCCTTCCCCAATAGCCTCCCTGCTCTGCCAGGCCGGCTTGGGTGCCTGGCAGAGGGTGGGAGGAGCCGAGCTTCCAGTGCACCTGACCCTGCGCACGTGCATCCTCGCGCACGTGCGTCCCCGCTCTGCCATGCCAGCTTGGGCGCCTGGTAGAGGGTGGGAAGAGCCGAGCCTCCAGTGCGCGGGGGCGGACACACATGCATCAGCTCCTCCCACCCTCTGCCAGGCGCCCAAGCCGGCTTGGCAGAGCAAGGAGGCTATTGCGGAAGGAGGAGGAGCAGAACGAAGGAAGGACGCCTTCCTTCGTTCTGCTCCTCCTCCCTTCTTCCCCCATCGCCTCCCCGCTCTGCCAGGCCGGCTTGGGCGCCTGGCAAAGGGTGGGAGGAGCCGAGCCTCCAGTGCGCCCGCGCACGTGCGGCTCCTCCCACCCTTTGCCAGGCGCCCAAGCCAGGCGCCCAATCCTTCCTTCCTTCTGCTCCTCCTCCTTCCCCAAATCGTCCCCTTGCCAGGCCGGCTTGGGTGCCACGTGGCCTGCCTGAGTCGGAGGGTGGAAGGAGCCGACACGTGGGGGTGGGCGCCACGCACTAGAGGCCATTTTTTTTTAAAAAATTGGGTGTCGGTTTGCCCCCCTGGCTATGCTCATAGGCCATGGCCTAGTGTGGCCTTATGGGTGATCCGGGCCTGCGTACAGTAATTTTCCAACCTGCAAAGCACAGCCCAGTCCCATGCAATAACTCCCTTGACTGCAAAGCACAGCTTAGTTCTTTGAAATCCCAGCTTTATTTATTTATTTTTTTAATTATTTGTTTTATAATTTATTTGGACTTGTACACCGCTACTCCCAAGCGGCTCGGGGCGGTTTACAACACAATTCAATGAAACAAACAATGGGCAAAACATACATATAATAGGAAGTAAACAGCAAAATAAAAACAGCTAAAATCAAAAAATCACAAGCTTTGAAGGCCTGTCTGAACAGGTGTGTCTTGCAGGCCCTCCGGAAGGTGACCAAATTTCCAAGAGCCCGCGTTTCTGGTGGCAACGTATTCCAAAGAGCCGGGGCGATGATTGAAAATGCCCTGCGCCTTGTCGAAGTCAGGTGGAAAGACTTCACACTCGGGATGTCTAGAAGATTCTGGTCTTCTGAACGAAGTGATCTTGGGGGTTTATATGGAATCAGGCGATCCCGTAGGGACACTGGCCCCAGACCATACAAGGCCTTAAAAGTCAGAACTAACACCTTGAAAGTGATCAATTGGCAGCCAGTGCAGGTTCTGCAGTATAGGTGTTATAAGGCGGCTCGCGGGTTCCCCCACAAGCAGCCAGGCTGCAGCATTCTGTACTAGCTTGAGTTTCCAGATCACATTCAAGGGTAGGCCAATGTAAAGAGCGTAACAGTAGTCAAGTCTTGAGATGACCATGGCTTGGATTACCGCGGCCAGATCGTTCCGTGAGATATAGGGAGCCAGACGCTTCGCCTGTCGCAGATGGAAGAATGCGATTCTGCTGACATTGGAGATTTGGGTCTCCATTGACAGCAGAGGGTCCAAATGGACACCCAGGCTTTTTACTGATGATGACAGGCGTAATGCCTCACCATCCAGGGTCGGCAGTTGGATTTCCCTATCGCCCGTCTTCGCCGGATTCACCTTTAACCTACTGGTTCGCAGCCATGCAGTAACAGCTTCAAGGCATAGATGGAAATTATTGGGTATGGTTTCCGGCCGGCCCTCCATCCTCAGAATGAGCTGAGTGTCGTCAGCGTACTGGTGACACTCAAGCCCAAAGCTACGTACCAGCTGAGCGAGCGGTCGCATATAGATGTTAAATAACAAAGAGGAAAGGATGGCTCCCTGAGGGACCCCACAAGACAAGGGGATCCCCGGAAACCAGCCCATCCCTCTGCACTCGCTGCTTCCGATTGTGGAGAAATGAGGACAGCCAATCCAGAGCTGTCCCCCTCACGCCAACCACGCCAAGGCGGTGCGTCAGAAGATCATAATCGACTGGATAATCGACTGTATCAAACGCTGCTGTGAGCTCCTTCTCCCCACTTGGTGAAATATCCAGAAACTCTGGTTGTATTTTCTACTTTGTTGGATTCATTGGTATGTATAGCTTATTGTATATTATGGGATATTTACCTTACTTTTGAGAGGTAATGTAGTTTACTATGACATTTTCTATGTACCCATTAATCCTCTAGTGTTGTTGTTTGTGTGAGCAGTAAGGTCTTCCCAGTGCTTTTTGCCTAGATGTACAATAGACAGAACACAAGGCATACTTCGTGACTAAATAAACTTTAAAACGAGGCACTCACCAGAATTCTCCATCATTTTCAACAGTGAGTCCCAGTTTCTTGCGCTCTGCTTGGCTCACGTTTTTCCACTCCTCAGATCTAGGGTTGGTTTTGGTGGAAAGAGGGAGAAAAAAGTAATGGATATGTTAGACGAGTGGTTCTCAACCTGTGGGTCCCCAGGGGTTTTGGCCGATAAGTCCCAGAAATCCCAGGCAGTTTACCAGCTGTTAGGATTTCTGGGAGTTGAAGGCCAAAACCTCTGGGGACACACAGGTTGAGAACCTCTGTGTTAGATGGAAATATTCTCTTCTTTCTGACAACCGAACCCAACTAAAAACACAACTAGCTGAGCAGCATGTAAAGAGCATGAAAGGTCGTATCAGAGGTCTAATAAATGAATACTACAATAAAGGCAACTGCAATCCCCCACTGGGCCGTGAACCACCGGCCAAGGACTGGATGGGCTCCCTGTACCGCTCGCAGGAGGAATGCTCCACCGAGCCAGGTCAATGGGAAGATGTGAACACCGTCCTGAGTCCCCAAATCAAATTAAATTAAGGCCCAGAAAGAAATAAACAGTATACACTCTACCGGATCAAGGCGTTAGGGAAAACAATTTCTTTCTGCAACCAGTAGTACCTTTTGCTTATCACAGTGGGGGAATAAAAATGCGGGGGTTGCCCGATTTGCCCATTACTTGCATTGGGGAACACTATCCAAAATAAAAGAACAGGTAGAACTCTCTATCTGAGAGACGAAATAATCTGCACCTCTACCGGGGTCATCTATGTTATCATATGCAGTTGTGGGTGCGGTAGATATTATACAGGGATGACCTCGAGATGCTTGAAAGTTCGAATCATGGAGCACCTTTCTAGAATAAGATGTGGGTCGACAGACTCAGAATTTTACCAACACTGCGCCCAAAGAAAATAGACCCCCACACCTTAAAGGTAATGGGGCTAGAAAAAGTCCCCCCTCTGTGATAAGCAAAAGGTACTACTGGTTGCAGAAAGAAAGTGGATTTTACTATTGTCATGCGAATTCCCATTCGGGTTAAATGAAATACTATCAGTTCAAACTCTGTTACTATAACACACCTGCAGGAGATCAATTAACAGCTACTTAAACTGCCTAGCCCAGTATCCCAGTGCTGATTCCAGCCCGGGAGGCGTTTTGCAACAGCAATATGCATGGAGAAGCGCTAATGCGGTATGTACTGATGTCCCATGGATTGCTCACTGTGTAACGATAATATGTATGTTAGGGAAAACAATACCATGCGATAGAAATCTACAATCGTCCTATGGCAGTGCTGGTGCACAGTGCGGGCCTGCTAATAGCAGAATGTGGACGGCGTGCAGTCAAATGACGTCAGCCACGCTCCAGCGCGTCCTCTCCTGATGGTGTGGAGGATGGACAACGCGCAGTAAAATAGCGTCAGAAGAGCTCTGGCGCACCAAAACAGTGCACGGTCAATGACGTAGGCGGTGCTCCGGCGTGTCCCCTCCTGATGATGCGGTGAGAAAGCAATGCGTAGTCTGATGATGTCAGTGGAGCTCCGGCATGCGTGGTCCAAGGGGGATGACGTGGACAACGTGGCGGCGATGTCTATAGCGGGCGTCCAGCGTGTCTCCCTCCGCGGTGCGTGGTGACGTACCCGGAAGAATGCCAATGTGGTCCCGCTAAATTTAAAGTGCCAGAACAATGACAAATGTAGGCCAGGCGTACCTGGCGTTCTCAAGTCGATCCTTTAGAAGAATGAGCTGTAGCCAAAGGGCTGGGGGGAGACCTGGGCCCCGCTGGATGGATGCCCCAGCTAGGGCACTGGAAGGAGAGGCCCAAATGGTCCTGGAGTGCCCCGGGGAACAGTGGGCAGATGCGAAGGCTGATGAAAATGAAGAGTATCTAATTCAAACTGATACGAAGTTATCAAAAATGATTTATTGGGTTCACAGCAACATATTGCGGAACCCAGGCAGTTCAAAATGAGCCATAGCTGCACCAATGCATGTAGGCCAGAGACATTCAATGCATGAACCCAGTGATGGGGCTGGCAGCTCCCATCACCGCAGCAAGAAAATGCCAAGGGGTGATCTCCAGGCTTTGAAAGGATCCAAAATCCCGTTTCGCTGGTCAATATATCAGCTTCCTCAGGGCGTTTAGAATCATTAATACACTCATAGTATTGGTGATACAATCAATATCAATCCCATATATGGAAAATCATTAGTATCACAAAATGTGGATGAATTCCACCCAGTCAAGGTTGACCCAAAGGTTGCCTTTATTGTAGTATTCATTTATTAGACCTCTGATACGACCTTTCGTGCTCTTTACATGCTGCTCAGCTAGTTGTGTTTTTGGTATACAGGACAAGCACCATTCCATGTTTAGTGTAAACCGAACCCAACTGCCGTATGCGTAGGCATATCAGTGGTCTAGCTAGTGTAGTGTTTTTCAAACTGGACTTCAGCTCCCAGAAATCTCATCCATCTTACTAGTTAGGAATTGTGGGAGCTGAAGCCCAAAACATCGGGAGGAGCCGTTTGAAAAACTCTGGTCAAGTGGATCATTACAACTGCTGACTAGATGTTGCTTCAACTGATCTATTTTAGGTCTTCATATCCCTCATTGGTCCTGAAAGGTGGGCAGGGGCGGTCTGTCCATGGCGGCGCTGGGGCGCCATCTTGGGAGAGCGCTCTCCCACCCTCTGCAATGCCCCGTGGGTGTGGCTGGCAGGGGGAACCAGGAAGCGCGAGGAGGGGCCTTCGGAGGCCTTCGAATTGCACAGGGCAAGGAGTGGCAGCGCGGGGAGGAATGGAAGGAGCACGCGCAAGGTACCGCTTAAATTGGGGGCACCAAAATAATGTTTGGGAGGGGGAAATAATGTTTTTTGGGGGGCGCCAAAATAATGTTCGCCTACCATTGGAATTACCTTAGACCGCCCCTGAAGGTGGGATATGAAGATCTACAATGGATTTCAAATCTCCAGCAGCCAATTCTTCAGGGCCATATTCCATGGCACCAAAGTATAAGCTTTTCCAAACCATTGTCATGAGAATGAAGAATATTGGCAGAGGTGGAAAATGTAACTGAAAAGCTATACTATTATTGTTGTTTGGGGTTTTTTGTTGTCATTTGAGGCAATCCAAATTGGATCTGTGTGGACATCTATGGTGAATGTATTGTCGAAGGCTTTCATGGCTAGAATCACTGGGTTGTCGATATCACTCAGAGGACGCTTGCCATAGATGCAGGCGGAATGTCAGGAGAGAATGCCTCTAGGGCAGTGTTTCCCAACCGCTGCGACGTGGCACAGTAGTGTGCTGTGACGGACCTCCCGCTGTGCCGCGAGAAAAGCTCTTTGCCCCCCCCCTTCCTTCCCCCCTCCTTCTGTCGAACTCCTGCTGCTTGAGGGAGGAGGAGGAAGGGCTGGGCGGCGGTGAAGAAAAAGAAGAAGGGGCAGGGGCGCCGCTTCCTTTGGCCATTTCCCCAGCCAGCCTCCAGTCCGCCATGACTCCCGCCATGACTCCCGCCCCTCGCTCGCACTGCCCCCTCAAGGCTGGAGATGCTGTGGGAGAGCTGAAGCCGGGGGGAGGGGCATGGCGCTGCCTGACTATGCCCCCTCCCCCCTGCTTCAGCTCTCCCACAGCTTCCAGCCTTGAGGACAGTACCAAGCCAGCATTGTGCTGGCTCTGCCACCGCTGGCTTGGCACTGCCCCCTCACGGCTGGAGATGCTGTGGGAGAGCTGAAGCCGGGGGGAGGGGCATGGCGCTGCCTGACTATGCCCCTCCCCCTGCTTCAGCTCTCCCACAGCTTCTCCAGCCTTGAGGGGACAGTACCAAGCCAGCATTGTGCTGGCTCTGCCACCGCTGGCTTGGCACTGCCCCCTCAAGGCTGGAGATGCTGTGGGAGAGCTGAAGCCGGGGGAGGGGAGGGGCTTGGCGCAGCATGGCTCCTCCCCCTCCCCAGCTTTGGCACTCCCAGCAGCTGCTCCCAGCAGGCCACCATCCCCAGCCGTTCTTTACTGTGTTAGAGTGTCATTTGCGTCGTTTTGGTTGGTGGTGTGCCCCCCAGATTTTTTTAATGTTAAAAGTGTGCCGCGGCTCAAAAAGGGTTGGGAAACACTGATCTAGGGCTGTCCAACTGCCGGCCCTGCAGATGTTTTGGACTTCAAATCCCAGAAATCCTAACAGCTGGTAAACTGGCTAGGATTTCTGGGAGTTGAAGTCCAAAACACCTGCAGGGCCGGCAGTTGGACAGCCCTGAATTCTAGGATATGGCCATATAGCCTGAAAAAACTTACAACAACCCATCTATGGCTCTTTTGCCTTGAATAAGCAGCGTGTTCGGTACAAAATGGGGGTGTTGTGTTTCTTTTTGTGCCGCAGGCTGTTTTAGCACTTGCAGAGAACTGGGGGAAATCCTCGCAGAATGAGAAATGCCTTTCCATTTCACCGAAGATTGAGCCTGTCCTGTATATGTAGGGCTTTTAGCACTTTGGAAGGTGTGATTTCAAGGCAACAACTAAACATGATTTTGATCTCCGGCTGAAACAGATCTATAAGAGAAAGGGAATTGCTCTGTGTTTATTTGGAAGCAATACAAGTGTGTGACTAGGAGAGCTAAAGGACTGAGATAAATGATCCAAATATGCATGATGTTCTCAAGTCCACTGATTTAGAGTTATCAGAACTTCTTAGAGCCAACTATTACAGATACACCCACACAGTATCGATATGCTTACAGTGAGCTTCCCAGAGTGTCGACTCATGACAGGATGCTACTAAGACCTTCATCAGCCTGGCAATAGGCAAGGTTAATGCGAGATGTAGGCCAATGACTTCTAGAAGTCCAAAAAAGCTCTAACCTAATACTTAATGAAGCTTAAAAGGGACCCAGGCAAAGGCTTAACGGTGGAACTCAGGAGCTCCCCTATTCTAGACCTGTGGTTGGTGGTGGTAGAAGGGAGAAAGAGTCTTTTCATATGAGTCTGCACACTCTCTGTATGGATTTCTTTAACACACTTCCCAATCTTCTCTAATGCCTGAGGGGTGGGGTGGTGAAATCATATTTATTTGTTACAGGTTTTAAATATGGTTGATATTTATATATATGTATGTATGTTGAAGGGTAAAACTTGGCAAACCCTAAAGAGTTAACGGCGAGATTAGCTTGCAGAACCTCCAAAGAGTTTCCGTTACCATGGAAACAGGAGGCGGAGCCTGCAAATGGCTTTAGAATCTTCGAATTCAAACTTTTACAGTTGGTTGTTGACAGCGAAAGCTGAAGGGTGTGTGGAGAGTTAGGGAGTCTGTTTTAGCCAGCTATCAGTGGTTTAAAAATGACTATGACTCTACTCTGAGAGAGAGAGTAGAAGTAAAGGCTGACTCTACTCCGAGAGAGAGTAGTAGTAAAGCTGTGGTTGAACTGCCAGGAGAGCAGTTGGTTTTAAGGACCAGCAGAGTGAAAAAACTGCTGAGTTGTTAGTTCTAGGAGTGCAGTGATATAGTATCAAGCTGTATCTCCATAGTTAGTGTATTATAACCTTAAGAAACGTACCTCTGAGAAGATATTGTAACCACCTAAGCTTTGAACTCTGAAACCTCTATGCTTAAACCACTCTTTGAATAAACTTCACAGTTCTTTGACAGAGGCATCTCTTCTCGTGGTACTTTGTCTCACAAGCCTTGAAAACAACCTTTTCCTAGTGGGTAGCCAAGAATAGTAAATGGTGGCAGTGAAAGTTAACAAATAGTGTCAGGGGGAGTTTGGGTTAAAGTGATAACCTGCCCTGTCACAGTTTTGAGTTCAAATCCTCACATTCTCTCCATAGTTTAAAAATAACTGATCTTTACAGAATTGGCAGTTAAAACAAATTAGAGAATCATTACAGGTGGGAACATAGAATAAGATATTTTGTGATTGGTCCAAGTTTGATAACAGCTCCTGCCTCATCCCACTGACACTATTTCACATTGGTATTGGCATGTCTGTCCTCCTCCTCTTCCCTTGGCTAAAAAGGCACAGTTCTTTTAGCCATTGCTGACTGGAATAAGTCTCTAAACCTTTGACCATATTGGTCTAGATCCCTCCTGTTCCTCTGGAGATAGAAACATAGACTCATAGAGTTGGAAGAGACCTCATGGGCCATCCAGTCCAATCCCATTCTGCCAAGAAGCAGGAAAATCACATTTAAAGCACACCCAACAGATGGCCATTCAACCTCTATTTAAAAGCCTCCAAAGAAGGAACCGCCCATCACTTTCTGACTAGTAGTCAGGATATCACCTCCAGTGTCCAATTCACATTCTTCCTGTGGACTTCCTATGGGGCCGGAGAGATAGCACAGCGGTAACAAGAGCTGTGTTTGCAATCAGAAGGCTGCATGTTCGATTCCCGGGCTGGTCTGGACACCCAGCTGTGAGCCCTGTCCACTGTCCACCTAACAGATCAAAAACAAGCCAGCTGTGAATAGATGAACTAGGGACCGCTCAGCGGGGAAGGATTTTTATAAGGACTTTACAACACCTGAAGATCGGCTGCCGGAGGTGGAATGTGGAACTAGAGGATCTTGTCTGAGGATGAAACAACAGCACCCCCTTGTGACGTAATGGAGCAACCGCACCCGCGACGCAGCCAGAAGAGGAAAAAAAATACTTCTAATTGCCACTGTCCTTTATCATGAATCAGCCTTGCTCTGATTTGCGTGATTTTATGTGATTTTATGTGATTGTAATTGGTTAGGATTGTTTTATGGTATTTTAGGATATTTTAGGATGTTTTAAATTTTGATGTGTTTTTATATGTTTGGAAACCGCCCTGAGCTTCAGGAAGGGCGGTTTAGCAAATCGAAATAATAAATAAATAAATAAATGTTTGTCTGCACATGTTTGTCTTTACAATGTATTATAATTGTATGTCAGTCGGCAGGGACTGTCTACCGTATGTGTAATGTAATCCACTCTGAGTCCCCTTCGGGGTGAGAAGAGTGGAATATAAATAAAGTGTATTATTATTATTATTATTATTATGGGCAACAAGTTGGCCGCTTTGTGAAAAGAGAAAGCAGAACTTCCACTTGATCCAGCTTTCCTTCTGTTCAGATGAGTCTGGAAAATCAAATAACTTCTACTGCACTGGAAATTTTAGTTTTATCATTGCCTTTGGAATGTCTCCACATTGGATAGTGAGCTTTTAACCTATTCGCAGTCCCTTCAAAGCACAACTATCTAATACTTCTGGACATCGAAGGATGCCTTGCTTACGCGTCACTCCAAGCGCCGTTCCACTCTTTCTGTCCCCAGGGGTTCCTCAGTCTGATCATGAAGAGCTTCTTAGACTTTGTGAATGTCGTGAGCTTCTTTCCAAGCCTCATCATCAGGATAGATGTCACTGAATAGGCGTGACCCATGACTAAACCCATGGCGGTCTGTCCCTCAAAATCACGGGCGGACGTGGGCTGCAGAATAAGGGAAGCACAAGTCAATGTGAAAATCTCAAGAAAACACTTTGAAAAACCAACAAACCACAAGCTGTATGTAAGGATCTGACTTACAGCCAATTGTGTGATGGATCTGAATTTGAATTTGTGTCTTAAGTGTGGAGAGAATGTGAGGATTCAAACTCAGGCCTGTGACAGGGCAGAATATATTACCAATACCAGTACAATATGTAAGGGTTCTTTTAACTTTTACTTGCTGCCACCATTTAATTTACTGAGCTTGGCTACCCACTAAGAAAGAGGTGTTTCAAGGCTTGTGGGAGAAAAGATCACCAGAATAGATGTTTTATCAAAGAACTATTAAGTTTATTTAAACAGTGTTTTGAGCTTGGAGGTTTCAAGAGTTCAAGAGCTTGGGTGGTTACAATCTACTCAGAGGTACTTTCTTAAGGTTACAAGATGCTAGCTATGGAGATAGAGTCTAACACAAAGCTACTGCACTCCTAAAACTAATAACTCAGCAGTTTACACACACTCTGCTGGTCATTAACAGCCACTGCTTCCTTAGCAGTCTACACACCTCTACTACTACCTTTTCCCAGAGTAGAGTCAGGCTTAGAATAAACCCAGAGTATTTTAAACCACACTGAAAGCTGGCTAAACAGACTCTCTAATTCTCTCACACACCCTAACTACGATTGCAGTTAGCCACCAACTGAAAATATTGGAATCCGAGGCTTCTAAAGCCATCTGCAGGCTCCGCCCCCAGTTTCCATGGTAATGGAGGTTCTTGGAAGCTCTGCCAGATAATTTAACTGTTAACCCCTTAGGGTTAGCGAAGTTCCACCCTTACAAAATACTTACGTATACATAAATATCAACTACATTTACAACCTGTAACCAATAAATATGACTTCACCACACAGTATTTTCCCCTCTTAACTATTACAGTACAACAGTACATTATCCACAATTTTGTATATTTGTGCAAAGCTTGAGAAGATATCCGTGGAGAATAAGTTCTTGGGCTTTGCATGGATGCTCAGAATTGTGGATAATAGCAAAATGAAACTAAGTACTTCTGTCCCCCAAATATCATACAGCAATGCTGGAGGACAGAAGAAATACATAGAAATGACATATGTTGTTGGGCATGGATACATGAAACCACAGGTACTAGTCTCATAAATACATAGTTCATAGTGTACTCTGTTTTCAAGAATATTCCCCATTGATCTCTCCATGAACTGAATTAGTAGTGATCAATAGCTCTCTCTCTCTCTCTCAACACAAAAGTAAATGATTTTTATTTATTAGACCTACTCGAATTGGAATGAACAATAGAATTTAGCCACTATATACACATTGTAAGTAAAGGTACAGGTTTTCCCTTGACATCAAGTCTAGTTGTGCCCATGTTTTTGAACTGCTAGGTTGGCAGAAGCTGAGGCTAACAACTCTGTCCACAGATTCGAACTGCGGCCTTCTGATCAGCAAGTTCTGCAGCTTAGTGGTTTAACCCGCTGCGCCATCATGGCCCCTTTTGGCCACATATATAGAGTGGGCTCCCTGGTGGCGCAGCGGGTTAAATTGCTGAGCCACTGAACTTGCTGACCAAAAGGTTGGTGGTTTAAATCCAGGGAGCAGGGTGAGCTCCCACTGTTAGCACCAGTGTTTGCCCACCTAGCACTTTGAAAACATGCAAATGTGAGTAGATCAATAGGTACTGCTTCAGCAGGAAAGTAACAGTGCTCCATGCAGTCATGCCAGCCACATGACTTAGGAAGTGTCTATGGACAAGGCTGGCTGTTCGGCTTAGAAATGGAGAGGAGCACCACCCTCAGAGTTGGACTCGACTAGACTTAATGTCAAGGGGAACCCTTTACCTTTATACATATGGCCAACTTGGATTGGCCTGTGTGTTCAGTCACAATTCAACTGCTGTTGCATAGGTGTATTCTAACTAATAGAACTTCTAGTAATTTACTCAGAAGCCAGGCCAAATGACAGTGTAATGTGATGATTTTAAAACTGGACGATGACTTCTGGAGACCAGGGTTCAAATCCCCACACTTTCATAGAAACCCAAGGGGCGACATTACGTAAATCACACTCTCTAGGACAGTGTTTCCCAACCAGTGTGCTGTGGCACACTAGTGTGCCATGAGCAATCATCAGGTGTGCCGTGGGAAATAGGAACCCCCAGTACCCTTTCTTCCCCCTCCTGCCAAACACCATTTCTTCTCCACTCGGGCTCCCTTCTTCCCAGCCTCGCTCTGCTCGCTTTGCTCTGGGGCGAGTCTGCGCAGTAGCGTCCGCACGGGTCACGTCTCCCTCCCTCCCCCTCCCCTCCTGAACACGCTCACGCTGCCCCCTCGGATCAAAATGGCGGCAGAAGGGGCAGTGGAGAAGAAAAAGTGAGTGTTGGGCAGGAGGGGGAAGAAAGGGCGCAAAGGGGAAGGGGGAGGAAGAGGTCTCTGTCGAAAGCTGGCATGGGCAAACTTGGACCTCCCAGGTGTTTTGGACTCCAACTCCCACCATTCCTAGCAGCCTCGGGCCCTTTTCCTTCCCCCCCCTCAGCCACTTAAGCAGGAAAGGGCCTCAGGCTGTTAGGAATGGTGGGAGTTGAAGTCCAAAGCACCCAGAGGGCCGAAGGTTTCCCATGCCTGTTTTAGGGACCTTAAAGTGGTGAGCCTCCTTCCAACATTGTGATTCTGGATAGGAAACAAACAACCACATAACATGACATTGTTTGAGTCCACAGTGCTCTCTGGGTGTAGGTGAACTACAACTTCCAAACTCAAGGTCAATTCCCAAGCAAACCCTCTCAGTACTTTCTGTTGGTAATGAGAGTTCAATATGCCAAGTTTGGCTCAATTCAATTGTTGCAAGAGTTCATGATGTTCTTTGATTGTGTGTTAACTATAAATCCCAGAAACTGTAACTCCCAAATGTCAAGGTCTATTTTCCCCAAACGCCATCAGTGTTCACATTTGGGCATATTGAGTATTCATGCCAAGTTTGGTCCTGATTCAACATTGTTTGAGTCCACAGTGCTCTCTAGATATAGGTGAACTACAACTCCAAAACTCAAGGTCAATACCCACCAAACTCTTATAGTATTTTCTCTTGGTTATGGGAGTTCTTTGTGGGAAGTTTGTGTCTTTCTGCCATTCCTGCCAGGATATCTATGTTGTGTTCATCGAAACAGGCCCAGGTTTCACGCTGAGTGTATAAATACATTTCAAAACATGTTAACTATATGTATTACTGTGCTAGAGTGTCATTTTGTCTCATTTTGGTTGGTGGTGTGCCCCAGGATTTTGTAAATGTAAAAAATGTGCCGCGGCTCAAAAAGAGGTTGAAAAACACTGCTCTAGGATGTATATTGTCAAGGAATGTATTCCCCCTTTGCCATTTAATATCTTCGGTCCTCTAAGAAGGATTTTGACTATTTCATAAATGACTCACAAAAGTGAGTGCAGTAAACATGGCTGGAACAATGTCTGGAAACGGGAGACATTTATCTGAATCATCTCACTGTAATCCAGGGATTACTCCTTCAGCCCCAAAAGGTTGAACATCATGTCTCTGCAAAGGTCAACTGCGGACCACGAGACGCCGTGGTTTCCAAATTTCTTAGCCTCCAGAGAACCCTTTCCACATCCATTTGTCTCCGGAGAAACCCCAACATGCTTGCAAAGCAAACTTTGGCAAAGGATTCTCGATTGATGTGTGGCACGATCAGTGCCGGCCTTTGCCATTCCGCCGAGTAAGCGGCCGCGTAGGGCGACGGGTCCTGGGAGGGGCGTCGCCACCTGGGAGGGGCGCCACCATGCTGGCCGCCCTGGCCCGCCCCCGCCGCGCCTCCTACCCGGGAGCCAGTGCTGCCCGCGCCTCTGTCGCCGGTGGTGCAGCCGGTGGTGCAGCCGCGCCGGACGCACTCGCGCAGCTGCGCGTAACGTCACTGTGCATGCGCAGACGCACGTGACACAGCCGCGCAGCTGCGCGTGACATCACCGCGCATGCGCAGGCGCGCGCAACGCAGCCGTGCACCTGCGCGTGACGTCGCCACGCAGGCCGCGGCGGCATCCAGAAGCCATGGGGGGCGCAATAATAAGGCTCGCCTACCCCCCTGGGAGAGGTGAGACTGCCCCTGGGCACGATTCAGATCTCAAAACATCCTGTGAGTGAATTTGAGTAATTGAGGGAAAGGAATACTGGCCATATCTGAGCACTTCGTACTGAGGCGCTTCATAGCCATCATGACGGGTGTCAGGCAATCCATCTTTATTATGCTCTGGGCTGAAAGAAACAAATTACTCCTCTATGGGCAGAAGGGTGGTAGCGGCACAAAATCCAGTGATGCTAAAACTCATTAATGCATTTACATCTGAAAGGTGGAAGGACACATAAAAAGGAACCTGAACTGCCCCGTAATTTAACTAAAGCACAACCAATAAAATTTTCCCTATTGCAGTGAATAAAAAGGGCCGTAAAGAAGAACACGGCTCGGTGATTTGACTTCCCCGGAGCTACAAGGACACATACCGTTCGGAAAGGAGATTTCCTGACATCTTCCTTCTGAATTGGTGGAGAGAACCGAAACCAGGCCCGGATTAACAATTTTTTGCGCCCTAGGCCACACTTTGGGATTAGGCCCCCTACCACACCCCCCCACATCACTCAGACCCACACTAAAAATAAAACCTTATCTGCTCTTCACGCCCTCCCTCCCCGTCGGGCCTGAGCGGATGCTGCTACGAGCCCTGGGGAGCGGGGGAAGGCTTGCCGTGGGCAGCAGAAAAGGAGCTCAGGGCAGGGGCTTTCTTTCCGCTCTGCAAACCTGGCCCTGGATCTCTCTCTCTCTCTCTCTCTGTCCACTGATTAGGCAGCAAAAGGCCCGCTTTGGATGCCCCCCCCCCGCATCCTCCCCCAACAGCCTTTGCAGCGGGCAAGGAAGGAAAGGCAAAGAGAAGCCCCTGCAGATCCCCAGCCTCACCGCCCGCGTCTCCCGCGCCTTTCTCCTCCTCTTTAGATTTTGGTGCAACAGGACAAAGAGTGGCAGCTCGGAGGCCAGGCGCGCGCTAGCAGCCCCGTCTCTTCTCCTGCCTCTGCCAAAGGGCAGCGTCCTGGGCCAGTGGCCTCCTTTCCCACCTTTTGCTGCCTCCTCAGTGGAGAGAGAGAGAGAGAGAGAGAGAGAGAGAGAGAGAGAGAGAGAGAGAGAGAGAGAGATCTCCTGCCCCAGGCTGCCACCGGGCCCTCTCCCATGCCCAAGTAGAGCAGTCTTTCTCAACCAGTGTGCCGTAACACACTAGTGTGCCATGACAGACCTCCTGCTGTGCCGCGAGAAAAGCCCTCTGCCCCCCTTCCTCCCCCTCCTGCCGAACTCCTGCTGCTTGGGGGGGAGGAGGAAGGGCCGGGCAGTGGCGAAGAAAAAGAAGAAGGGACCGGGGCGCCGCCTCCTTCGGCCGTTTCCCCAGCCAGCCTCCAATCCGCCATGACTCCCACCATGACTCTCGCCCCTTGCTCGCTGAAGCCGCGTGGAGGGGCCCCACCCACTGAAGCCCGTCCACCGCTCATGCTCCTCCTCTGTAGGAGAGCTGAAGCTGGGGGGGGGGCATGGCGCGGCCTTTAGGTGAGCTGAAGCTGGGGGAGGGGCGGGGCATGGCGCAGCCTGGCCCCGCCCCCTCCCCGGCTTCGGCACTCCCAGCAGCTGCTCCAGCCTTGAGGGACAGTGCCAAGCCAGCATTGTGCTGGCTCTGGCACCGCTGGCTTGGCACTGCCCCCTCAAGGCTGGAGCAGCTGCTGGGAGAAGTGAAGCCAGGGATAGGGGCGGAGCCTGGTGCAGCCTGGCTCCGCCCCTTCCCGGCTTCGGCACTCCCAGCAGCTGCTCCCAGCAGGCCACCAACCCCCAGCCGTTCTTTACTGTGTTAGAGTGTCATTTTGTGTCATTTTGGTTGGTGGTGTGCCCCCGGATTTTTTTAATGTTAAAAGTGTGCCGTGGCTCAAAAAAGCGTCTGCAAGGACATTGCCCAGGGGATGTCTGGGTGTTTTTAAAAATATTTTCCCATCCTTGTTGGAGGCTTCTCTCGTGTCCCCGCATGAGGAGCTGGAGCTGACAGAGGGAGCACATCCGCACTCTCCCTGGATTCAAACTATCCTTCGGTTCCCTCCAATTACTGTCCTGTTTCGAATCTGTCGTTTCTGGGTAAGGTGATTGAGAGGGCGGCAATGGAGTAGCTGCAGACATTCCTAAATGACACAGCCGGTCTAGACCCCTTCCAGTCTGGCTTCCGTATGGGGCACGGGACGGAGACGGTCTTGGTCTCCATCACAGACCAGCTGCGTTGCCAGCTTGACCAAGGCGGATCAGCACTGCTTGTGTTATTAGACCTCACAGCAGCGTTTGATACAGTCGATTATGATCTTTTGACGCAACGCCTTGCCGTGGCTGGAGTGAGGGGGGACAGCTCTGGATTGGCTGTCCTCATTTCTCCACAATTGGAAGCAACAAGTGCAAAGGGGTGGACTGGCTTCCAGGGGATCCCCCCTACCTTGTGGGGTCCCTCAGGGAGCCACTCTCTCTCCCTTGTTATTTAACATCTACATGCGACCACTTGCTCAACTGGTACGTAGCTTTGGGCTGGAGTGCCACCAGTATGCTGATGACACCCAGCTCATTCTGAGGATGGAGGGCCAGCCGGACTCTGTACCCAATAATTTCCATCTGTGCCTTGAAGCCGTTACTGGATGGCTACGAGCCAGCAGGTTGAAGGTGAATCCGGCGAAGACGGAGATCCTCTGGCTGGGCCGTCCAGGTGATGGGGAAATCCAACTGCCGACCCTGGATGGCGAGGCATTACGCCCGTCACCATCAGTAAAAGGCCTGGGTGTCCACTTGGACCCTCTGCTGTCAATGGAGACTCAAATCTCCACTGTCAGCAGAATTGCATTCTTCCACCTGCGACAGGCAAAGCGTCTGGATCCCTATCTGTCCCGGAGGGACCTAGCCACGGTAATCCAGGCCACGGTCATCTCAAGACTCGACTACTCTTAACATTGGCCTACCCTTGACCATGATCCGGAAACTTAAGCTAGTGCAGAATGCTGCAGCTCGGCTGCACGCGGGGGGGGGGGGGGCTGCGAGTTGCTGCATAACACCAATACTGCAGAGCCTGAACTGGCTACCAATTGAGTACTGGATCACTTTCAAGATGTTAGTTCTTACTTTTAAGGCCTTATATGGTCTGGGGCCATTGTACCTGCGGGATCGCCTGATTCCATATAATCCTCCGAGATCACTGCATTTGGAAGACCAGAATCTTCTAGATATTCCAGGTGTGAAGTCTTTCCGTCTGACTTCGACTAGACGAAGGGCATTCTCCATCATCACCCCGACAGTGTGGAATGCGCTGCCATCAGAGACGCGGGCTCTGCAAAATTTGGTCACCTTCTGCAGAGCTTGCAAGACATAGTTGTTTAGGCAAGCTTTTGAATGCTTGTAAGTTTACCTTGTGTTTTATCTGTGTTTTATTTGCTATCTGTATCTTCTAACTTGTTTGTAAACCGCCCCGAGCCCCTGGGAGTGGCGGTGTCTAAGTCCAATAAATAAATAAATAAACCTGTAGCAACTCAGCCCTCGTCTCAGCCGGGGGGGGGGGGGCAGGAGGCCAATCTGCCCCCACCCCAGCCAGGAGGGCAGGGCGCGGCCCCAGGGGTTCCGCTTGCTTTGGATCCAGCTGAAGGTGATGTTGGGGATGATGGATCTGCATCACCAACAGAGAGCCTGCAATGGGATGACACCTGGCCAGAGGCTTATTCTGATGACGCAGACGCTGCTGATTCCGGATCAGATACGGAATATGAAAGACCAGGAGGTTTCGGTTCACAGGAACGGGTGTTTACGCCAGATGTTGAGGAGGACATGGAAGCCGAGGTCGAATCAGTTTCCCAGGAAGATAACGGCGCAGATGGCGCCATTCCTGAGCGGAGATTCGACCGAAGGGGGAGTATTGAGGCTACACGGAGAGATTGGAAGCGAGGCCTGGAAAGGCGCTGGTCCCACAAAGGAGGGAATTAAGTAGGCACTTTGCGGGAAAGTTCCTCAGTTTGGTGGCCACGTCGGAACTGGAAGGACGTTGCAGTTGCTGCCTTCCTGGAAGCTGGAGTTAGCTTGCCTGGGCCAAGAACTACCTTGAAACCTTGTTGATTCCATGAACCTTGGAATACCTTGATTACCACGGACTAAGTTACTTTGCTTGATTCGCTTTGTTTTTATGGACCTTGCTTTTGATACTCATTTGAGCTTGATTGCTTTTTGCCTTGGACTAATTGATCCTTACTTTTTGGACATTTCACCTTTTTCACCTGCTCTTAATTTTGTGCTTAATAAATAGTTAATTGGCATTGTCTGTGTGTGTGTGATTACGGGGTGGAGTCAGGGCCTGCGTTGTGACAAAACCTGCAACCTGTTGGGCTTCAGTCCTGCCGGCACAGGGGTTTAACCCACCGCACCACCGGGGGCTCCAAAGAAGCTGCAGTCCTGAGTTTGCAAGACATGAACAGAGCTGTTCATAACAGAATGACTTGGACGTCTTTCCCTCCTTCCCACTTTCCCTCCCTCCCTCCTTCCTTGCTTCTGGAATTGAAGAAACATAACAGCTGACATTTCAAAAAAAAAGAGGTCATCCCCCGCCCCATCCTGTCCCCCCGCATAAAGAACAGGGGGGAGAATGGTGGGCGGTGCCTAGCGATTCCAGTGTGATAGCAAATGAACTCAAAGAATGCGGAGTGCAACTGAGTAACACGGATACATTTGACAGTGTGATAAAGACAGGGAAATCATCTGTTTCATTTCAAAACTGAGTATGACGGAGCTCTACTCTACCAAACACTTTCCTTCTTCAATGTGATGAGAAGGTACCCAACGGCACTAATACATGGTATGGAATCTGCTGCAAGTTTCAACCCAAGTGTTAACAGGGTCATTCAAGGTGCTGAACACCAGCCTCAAACTAGGTTTCGTACTTCAGAGAGCAATCTTTAAAGTCTGAAGAAACCCTGAAGTGATTCTCTGCTGCCGTGGAATGAAGGCCACTAAACGTCACCCTTTTCTCTGAAAGGTCTGTCCCACCTGCACCCATACCTTGATGTAACAGCTGATCAAACCTCCCCTTCTTTGCACTTTCAGTAGATCTTCAAAGAGCTTGGCCTGTTCAATGATGTCACGGCTATATCTGCCTTCCGCCATGTCAATGGATTCTGCAACGGCGCCTGTGAAGTCGACGATTGCTTCCGCAGTGCTGCCTCCGTCCAAGGCTTCATAACATCCAGCCATCCTAGAGAAACAGAGACGCCTTTTAAAGTCATATGGACTCTTTTTCCCCCCTGACTGCACCCTTTAATCCAATCATCAGGAACGTTTTTGCATAATAAAGAAGGACTCTTTCTAGTTTGGAGGGGGTCCTTCCCCTTCTCCCCATTTGAAAGACCCCTTTGTTTCATAGGCCCTCAGAGTTTAGTCTCGTCCCCGGCCTATGGAGCACAAGGCATAATTATTTTTCATATTTCATAAATGGTCACCTCTGCCAGCCTCGGAAACTGGCACATGGCTACAGTTTTTTTCACTTGTTTACTATCCAAAAGACTGAAACTCTCATGGAAAGATCTGTATTGGCCTCTTGTCAACAGGAAGGGGCCATTAAGGACAGTTCCCATTTCCCACAGAAGAACAAAAGACTTTTCTCTGATCCGAAATGTCCAGGGCTCGGATTCATTAACATATGGACAAATCTAATCAAGGAAACTCCAGCTGCTTTGTTTTGAACATGCTCCTGCCTCTCGTTCCTCATTCGCCAGAACAGAAGTGGCACTGTTTCACTATTGGCTCAAACTCCAGCTGCAACACAAAGTTGGTCTGGGGGCGGGAAGTGGGAAATCTGAATCTGACAGCTCTGTAAAATGTATAAAATGGTATGTAATTTCAATGTAACTTTCTGGGCCTTTGCCCCCTATGGGCCAGGCTGTTCTAAATTGTTCAACTACAGATGGTCGAAGTTTGCTCATGTCTACTATAGTACCTGGTGGTATTTGTTGGTATGCTAACCAGAGCCATCCCTACTTTGCTTCCAATATGAGATGGGGCTGAGTGCCTTTAGGATACTTAGAAGCAAATGGAGGCATGGGGATGGCATGAGGTTCTGGGGTGCCCGTGGTTTACGAGGATCGTCTTGACGTTGTCACAGGAAAAGAAATGACACCAAATGAAAAGAGTCGCATACTTAGCATAAGCTTTTTCCAGAAGCGCACTCCAGAATTCATTGCGGTCATTCGAGTGGCAGAAGATGAGTTCATTGTTCAGGGTTGGGAGTCGGTCATCAATGACCACGTCGGTCCATTCCCCAAGACACCAGAACCGGAAGTGAAAGATTCCTGCCTGTTTCTCGGGCCTCTTCCGATCCCAGTCCTGCTCCTTAACATTCGGAATCACCTATCGTCACCAAAGAAAATGATCCAAAGCAGGAAACAGTCATGGATTGTGGGCTAAGTTGGAATATTCAATATCTTTTATTTAAATACCACCTAAGGGGCATCACCCTGTATTGCAGTAGTAGGTTTGCAACATAGAGTTATGGCGCTATTGCCATGATTGCAAATACGGCCCAAACCCACCTTAAAAGCCAGCCACCAGTCAGAGCAATGGAGGTATCAGATATTCAGAGTGTCTAAGACATTTAATGGCTTTGCAGCTTCAAAGACTGGCTGATTGCTGCCTGGGGAAAGCCATTGAAATACACAAGCATGTGGACAATTTCAACAAAAAGGAGGAAAGCACAAAAATGAACAAAATCTGGCTACAAGTATTAAAAAAACTCCAAAATCAAAACAGTAAATAAAGAGCAACACTCAAGAAGCAGGGGAATTCCAGGCGAGAATCCACCAGGGCTAGTGTGACGCCCCCTAGGGGCTGTTTACATCGGTATTTGTATTTCACCTGCATGGGTCTTTGTTCTATGGTCCCATTGTTCTGCCATGCGGGCACTCAGGGGCGGAGTTGTGTCTTGGCTCCAAACCTGGTGTCCCCGCCCTCAACTCCTCCCTTTTCTGGAGTTTACTTGAGGGGCTGGACGTCCCCTCTGCCTCCATTCCAGATGTATCACGGACAAAGTAAGGTTGGAATCTGCTTGCTGGGAAAAAGCAATTTTAGTTCACCTACTACTCTACTTTCATTCTCAACCAAGTCTTCAGTGCAAAGGAGGATTCGTTCTCAACATAGACTGTGGATTTTGGGGCCTAATACAGGATTTTGCGAGCCTACAAGCCAGAGGACAACAGGACACCTGGGATCTAATAGAGGTACCGTCACTCTGCATACAAATAGGCAAAGTGATAGACTACTTTTCTTAAAGGACTTTTCTTGCAACCAACTAAGCATTTTTGAGCCACCAGCGTCTTTACTGGTTATTATTTCAATAAATCCTGTTTGGTTCACTATTTTTGAGTCCAGCACTCATTCTTATAGAGATCCTGGGTTTCCCTACATGTGGGAAGGCTTTTTCTCTACCTCAGGGCCAAAGCTTGCATTGTCCAGCCTTTTAAAGCCCTTTTCGTGGCCCTGAAGGCAGAAGAGCCAGCTAACACCTCCCAACATAGGATTCCACCAAGAAGCAACCAGCCAGGCTGTGAAGCTGCAAAACCATTAAATGCTAATCAAGCTGGTCATTTGCAACATTCACACTTGCCTCAAGCAGACAAGAGTTCCCTGGACATCCCACAGATACATAAATCTCACAGTTTCCAACAGACCCCTCAACCTCTGAGAATGCCTGCCATAGGTATGGGCTTATATCATAATACAAGATGGGCTCAGACTTATATCATAATACAAAAATCAACCTCCGAACATCATCTGCTGGGTCTTGGGACAGGAGGGAAGAGGTGGCTTTTCTGGGGGGAGGGGGGGACTCAGACAGGGGAGAGGCCACTATAGAAGTAGAGATGGGGCAGGGGAGATATGGGAAAGGAAGCCATAAACAATCAATTTGACCCAAAATTTACAATAGAATATTGGCCTTTCCAAAACGATCTCCCGACTTGGTAAATCTGGGTACCCAAATTGGCGGTTCCTCCAGCTTAAGGATGGTGCTGTTAAATGCCAGGTTTGTCAACATCAATCAAGATTTAATCCCTGATGAGCAAGCAGACCTGGCATTGTATAACTGAGACCTGGTCGGACGAGGCTGGGGTGGATGGGTGGGTGGGTCAATCGCTCCCAACTTTTTCCACCAGGTTACCTAGTGCAGCACCAGCCAAGATCTGGAGGATGGGGATATGCTGGGGTTGCAGTAATCTAAAGCAGGGGTGCCCACACGTTTTCAGCACGCGAGCTACTTATAATAAAATCAAGTCATCCTCAAGTCTGGAGAGGGGAGGGGTGGGGGTGGGGCTTGGCACGTCCTGGCTCCGCCCCCCCTCTGGCTTCTGCTCTACCAGCAGCTTCTCCAGGCTTGAGGATAGCAATGCCAAGCCAGCCTTGTGCTAGCTATGCCACCACTGGCTTGGCATTGCCATCCTCAAGCCTGGAGAAGCTGCTGGTAGAGCGGAAGGCAGGGGGCGGAGCCAGGCAGTGCCAAGCCCCTCCCCCTCCCCTCTGGCTTTGGAGCTCCCAGCTGCTTCTCCAGGATTGAGGATGGCAATGCCAAACCAGCCTTGTGCTAGCTATGCCACCACTGGCTTGGGTTGCCATCCTCAAGCCTGGAGAAGCTGCTGGTAGAGCGGAAGGCAGGGGGCGGAGCCAGGCTGTGCCAAGCCCCTCCCCTCTGGCTTTGGAGCTCCCAGCAGCTTCTCCAGGATTGAGGATGGCAATGCCAAGCCAGTCTTGTGTTAGCTATGCCACCACTGGCTTGGATTGCCATCCTCAAGCCTGGAGAAGCTGCTGGTAGAGCGGAAGCCAGAGGAGGGGCGGAGCCAGGCCACACCAAGCCCCTCCCCCTCCCCTCTGGCTTTGGAGCTCCCAGCAGCTTCTCCAGGATTGAGGATGGCAATGCCAAGCCAGCCTTGTGCTAGCTATGCCACCACTGGCTTGGCATTGCCATCCTCAAGCCTGGAGAAGCTGCTGGTAGAGCGGAAGCCGGGGGGCAGGGGAAGCCAGGCCACGCCAAGCCCCTCCCCCTCCCCTCTGGCTTTGGAGCTCCCAGCTGCTTCTCCAGGATTGAGGATGGCAATGCCAAACCAGCTTTGTGCTAGCTATGCCACCACTGGCTTGGCATTGCCATCGTCAAGCCAGGGGAGGGGCTTGGCATGGCCTGGCTCCGCCCCCTCTGAGAAGCTGGGATCGACCTCCTTCGGTCCCGGGATCAACTGGTCGATCGCGATCGACTTCCTAGGCAGCCCTGTTTTGGAACATGGCCGGAAAACTCACAACAACCCAGAATATGGTTCTTCTCTTCAGTGTAGAATACCTTTCTCCAGAGATTCTCCCGGAGAGCAAGGCAGGCGCAGGCTGCTACGAACCAACAGTTCCCCAGTTTCCCTTGATGCAGGTCATGAGAACTGATCCCATTCACAAAGAGCTGAGGATCTTCACAGAGCTCCTTTGGGAATAAAAGACACATACACAGAATTACTATCTACAGTTCTGGGCAGTGAATTAATTGGATCAATTTGTCTAATGTATATCCTTTAGATTAGAATATCACTCAGTACAAAAGATGGACCAGAGTCTCGTAATCAGCCATAGTGGTAAAAAAATGAACTTTTGCAAGTTTTCCCCAGTGTTTCCTAGTTTTGGAGGTGTGCGAAAAGAAAATAACATGTATAAATAGTCAATAGAGAATATACTGTAAAGATAAAGGCTTCCCCCCAAGGCCGGTTGTATGGGGTAATGGTGCTCATCTCCATTTCTAAGCCAAAGAGCCGGTGTTGTCCCTAGACACCTCCAAGTTCATATGGCTGGAATAACTGCATGGAGTTCTGTTACCTTCCCGCCGGAGCGGTACTTATCAATCTACTCATATTTGCATGTTTTTGAACTGCCACATTGGCAGAATGTGTATGGTTTTATCAGGGCTGTCCAACAGGTGGCCCGGGGGCCGTACACGGACCCCGAGCCCCTTCCCTCCGGCCCCCTAACTTGTTTTAATAAAATACAAATAAAAAATAAAAAATAAACCTACTTCCAGGTTTAGGCAAGCATCGCGAGACTACACCAGCCACAGGCGGGATTTCGAGGGAGGTCGAAATCCCGTCTGTGCCTGCGTAGTCTTGCGATAGCTGCCGAAATCTCGGGTCCCACAGGACCTCCACCCTCGCGGCTGCTTCCAGGCCAGCCCCCATTCCCTCAGAGAGAGGGAGGAGGGGAGTGAGGCAGGGGAAGCCCCTCCTGGCTCCGTCCTCTTCCTGTGGAGGGCCCTCGCTTCCCGCCCCGCGGATGGGAGAGCCGCCGCGCCCGGCCTGAGCTTGGCCCCGTCTTCAGCGGGGCTCTTCGGGGACGGCGGCGGCGTTGGCGCTTCGGCCCTGTGGCGGGGCTCCCGCAGTATGGGTAAGGAAGGGCCTGGCTCGAATCAATCAATCTAAAAACAGTGGGACATTGGGTGAGGGGGGGAGGGGTCCCTCAGTGGCGGTTTCCTTGGTTTCTTCCCCTCCTCCGCGCCCTCTCCCCCTTGTTGTGCTGCCTTCCCCCACATGCAGGGCGCAACGTGGCTTCCTTTGTGCCTGTCCCCGCGGCTTGTTTTCCCTTCAGGGAGGGAGGGAGGGAACTCTTTGGGCCTCCCCCACCCGCCTCTGGGAAAGGAGGCCCCATCAAGCCCTGCGACGGCATTGAGGTGTTTGGGTTTTTTTTGGTGTGTCCCAATTTGAGTGTGGACTCAAATAACTCAAAGGTATTAGGAAGCATTCCCCCAAATCCACCAGTGTTCCCATTTGGGTATATTGAGTATTGATGCCAAGTTTGGTCCAGATCCATCATTATTTGAGTCCACAGTGCTCTCTGGATGGAGGTGAACTACAACTCCACAACTCAAGGTCAATTGTAAGTAAATTGGAGCCGGGGTGGGGGCAGAGCCGGGGAGGGGGCGGAACCAGGGGCGGAGGCAGACCCTTCGGCCCCCCAGGTGATCAGTGACCGGAATTCCGGCCCTTGGGCCCGTAGAAGTTGGACAGCCCTGGTTTTATTGTTGTGCTGAAATTCTGTAAACCGCCCCGAGCCTCTGGGAGTGGCGGTGTACAAATCGAATAAATAAATAAATAAATAAGCTGGGGCTGACAGCAGGAGCTCACGCTGTTCCCCAGATACGAACCTGTGATCTTTCCGTCAACAAGTTCAGCAGCTCAGCGGTTTGACTCACTGCACTACCGGGGGCTCCAATATATAACATAAACCCACACATGGAAGAGAACTAACGCGGGTTATCTTCCCTCTCCCCTCTTCGCCGCCAGTGGTCGCCACGACTCCTCCAACTAAACTTACAGCATGTTCCAGGCCCCAGGGAAGTACGCCCCGAGAACACGAGACGCAGGGCCTTCTCCACCTCTGCTCCTGTCCTGTGGAACTCCTTGCCTCCCCACTTGAGGGCCATGCGTGACCTGCGACCCTTTGATCAGGCACTCACGACCTGGCTTTTTAGCAGAGCTTTTAATGTTTAATGCAGTCTATTCGGTATTGTGTATTTTTTTTTAATGCAATTGTGCCTGACAACTTTGCCCAGTGCCTGGGAGCAGTGACGAGATGGCTGCGGGCCCACAAACTGAAGGTAAATCCAGCAAAGACTGAAATTCTATGGCCGGGCCGCCCATCAGAACTAGTCAACCCACTGCCACCCTTCGAAGGGGAACCGCTGACTCCATCTTCCACTGTGAAGAGCCTCGGTGTCATCCTGGACTCTAAAATGACGATGGAGGCCCAGATCGCTTCCACGAGCAAAAGGGCCTTCTTCCATCTACGCCAAGCGAGGCAACTGGCGCCCTATCTACCAACGGAGGCGCTGGCCATGGTGATTCATGCCACGGTTACATCAAGGCTGGACTATTGCAATGCTTTATACGTGGGTCTACCTCGGTCAGTAACTCGCAAGCTCGAGATTGTACAGAATGCTGCAGCCAGGCTCCTCACGAAAACACCTATGAGGTGTCACATAACACCATCCTTACAGCGTTTGCACTGGCTGCCGGTCGAGTACAGAGTCCTTTATAAGGCCCTGACACTTAAGGCCTTGCGGGGCCAGGGTCCTACATACCTAAAAGACCGTCTGATACCATCTATCCATCTGAGAGCACCATGGCCAGCCTACGAGAACCTTCTCTGTGTCCCGGGTCTGAGAGAGGCTCACTTGGAGCCCACGAGACAGAGATCTTTTTTCCGTTGTGGCCCCTGTCCTGTGGAACTCTCTGCCGCCAGACCAAAGAGCCATCTTCGACCTGCCTTCATTTCTGGCGGCACTTAAGACATGGCTATTTAGAAGAGCATATGCATAAGTGACAATCAGTGACCTGGAACCTGTCTATTCCCATATTTTAACATTTTAATATTTTAATATTTTAGTATTGTAGATGTCTAGATGTGTAAGTCGCCGGGAGCACATTTGTGGAGGGCGACTCATAAATAATAAAATTAGTTAGTTCGTTAGTTTTATGTAAATCGCCTGGAGCATTTTAATGGAGGGCGATAAACAAGTGAGAAACTGATGATGATGATTACATTTCCATTCTCCTGCTAGAAAGGGCTGCCGGAGCCGTCTTCCAATGCCCTGTTCTCCAATCCTGCGCAATTGCGTTCCTTTCTCATGCCCAGATTGTAAGCTTGGTTTGGGAGGCATTTGCAGTCACAGCAGTGGCGCCACAGTCATAAATATGAACCCTGTACAGTTATGAGGTTGTAAGGCCCGTTTATGACACTGTTAAAAGCCCGATAAAATGCGGCTACAATCTGCTTGTTGCAGACAACGTCCCGAATCTGTCACAGAATTAGTTCAAAATGATTACCTTTTAGCACCTCTCGGCCATGGGCATGGCTCTCTTTCCAACTTCTTTCCAAGTGATTTACAAACGGAGATAATGGAAACATAGCTCAAGTGTTCCAAACAAGTGTTGTGGGGTTGGTTTGTTTTGCTGGGACTTGGATTTGGAAGGCCGTATTATCCTCAATCAATTAACATTCACATCCTTTGACTCATTCCGAGGAGCATGGTTTTAATTTGTGTTTCTTTTGCCAAGATAACCGTGCTAAGACATGATGCGAGATTGTGGAAAAGGAGACTTGGAGTCCCTCTAGGACAGTGTTTCCCAACCTTTTTTGAGCCGCGGCACACTTTTTACATTTGCAAAATCCTGGGGCACACCACCAACCAAAATGACACAAAATGACACTCTAACACAGTCATACATATGGTTAATATGCTTTTAAATGTATTTATACACTCAGTGTGAAACCTGGGCCTGTTTCGATGAACTCAACATAGATATCCTGGCAGGAATGGCAGAAAGGCACAAACTTCCCACACTGAACTCCCATAACCAAGAGAAAATGCTATAAGAGTTTGGTGGGCATTGACCTTGAGTTTTGGAGTTGTAGTTCACCTATATCCAGAGAGCACTGTGGAGTCAAACAATGTTGGATCAGGACCAAACTTGGCTCAAAATATTACGTTGGGGAAACTGGGCGTGACCTGAGGGTGAGGATCCAGGAACATCGTTTGAGATTTAGAACAAAAAATGAATCTTCTGTATTATATACACACTTCAAAGAAAATCATAAATATGATGACTTTAAAGTTGTGGCTCTCGAACAGGTTAAAGTTAAGATGCATCAAGATAGAAAATTAGCCTTAAGGAGAAGAGAATGCTTCTGGATAACCTCCCTAAAATCACGAAGCCCCAGGGTGTTAAACGACCGTTTATCCATAGGAGAAATTCTGATATAACTTGCACCTGGCGCCAGGTGCGGAGGGAGTCCTCTTAAGCCGCGGCTTTTCTCAGTAGCATTGTCCAACCGCATGGGAAAGTGGCTGCGTCCACATACATATATGCTATGACTGAATATTTTGGGTATGTATTGATTGTGCTATATGTATGAAATGCCTCTTAAAATGTATGGAAATATCAATTGCCTCTTGCCTATTAGGGAAATGTTTTCTTATGTGGGATCACACCTATATGTATAGGTTATAAAAATGTATAAATAACAGGAATATGGGATTATATAGTAAAAATCATTTATGTTTAATCTAATAGATATTGGACCAGTGGATTGAACAGTAGATAGGATGTGGCAGGTCCCGAAGAAGCCGGAAACAGCGAAACGGATGGCTTGATACCGTCGACCCGACATTGAGTGTAATCCGGATTATATTTGATGACTTGTTACCTTATGGATTATAATTTTGTGAAGGAAAACACCAGTGTTTTGATGCCATATGGATCTACAATCCATCATCCACTTATAAGTTGAAAAGAATGAAGATAAAATAAAATGAAATAATATTGTGAAAGTGATCTCCCACATTGAATGTAAAAAATGTGCCACGGCTCAAAAATGTTGAAAAACACTGCATTACACAATATTATGACAGGTATTTATTTATTTATTCATTATTTCGGTTTCTATACCTCTCTTCCCAATAGGCTCGGGGCGGTTCACAAAATCTAAAAGCATTCCTATTGATCCTTATGAGGAATAATATGGACTGTCTGCAGTCTATTTACTTGGGAGTAAACTATACAGAACTTATGGAGGGCACATTTAAGCACACAGTAAGCCCATCAGGACCTTCATATTCAAGGCTGTTTCTGTGATAATGGATGGGCAAAATTAACGACAGTCTGTGTATCAACGTTGGCCACCGCCTACACCTTAAGACACTTTTTGGGAACCATGACATGACTGGAACCAAGTCTTGTCTGGCTTTACTCAGCACTCCAGTCTCAGTGGTCCGTACTGAAGATAGCTTTCCAAGAGGATGCAATTAAGTTTTCTAAATGAGAAAGACCCAAAACAAACATTTCTGTTGCATAAGTTGTGTGATTCTCGAAACAGCAAAGTATCACTGTCCAAGAACACAGCTAGTTCCTCAAAATACTGGCAAGCTAATGTTCCTGATAAAATGGCCTGAAAATGACACCATGGCGACTTCTTCTTGGAATAAGTAGCACCATAAAAGGGAGGGTTCACAGGTTGTGATGGGATGTTATCAGGCCCGGATTATCCATAAGGCCACACTAGGCCACGGCCTAGGGGCGCAGCCATGGGGGGGCAGATCAAGACCCCCTTAAAAATAAAAAGTCGATCTTCGGCCACTTCTGCGCCTGTGCGTGGGGCGCCATAGACTCTCAGAGGCCGTTCCGCTGCCTCTGAGAGTCTATGGCTTTCTGGGCGCAGCCAGGGGGGGGGGGCTGTATGTTTTAAGCTTTTTGGGCTGTATGACCAGGTTCCAGAAGCATTCTCTCCTGACATTTCGCCTGCATCTATGGCAGCCACAACCTTTGAGGATGCCTGCCATCAGGCATGTAGCCAGGGGGGGGGCTAAGGGGGCTTCACCCCCCCCCCCGAAATTCTCAGGGTGGTCCGCGAAGGCCTTACTGGTACATTATTTAAACTGTTATGTTTATTCATATCATGATCTGATCACCATGCTCAGTATGTCCCACATTCATGGGGTTATTGGGATAACAATACAAAAGGTTTGCTAGGGTAAACCCTCTTCCACCCCGGCTCAGCCCCCCTGAACCAAACTCAGCCCCCCCCCCGAACCAAAATCCTGGCTACAGCCCTGCTCTTAGGCAAACAACTTGCTAATTAATAGGCACCCATGAAGTCATTCCTTTTGCCATGAATCTTATCCCCAACTTTCCCACATAATTGCTCTGACAGGCACTGCCTATTTTCTGCCTATTTTCTGCTCTTATCTGTAAAAAAGACTTTTGTTGATCTCCATAGCTCTAGGTATTTTTCTCTGGGAGCCTTCCGTATCACTTTGTTCTTTGCCCCACTCCTTATCTAATGTTGCGGTTTCTGGCTCCTCTGACTGACCTTGAAGCCCTGCACTTCCTGAGTCAAATTTCACCCAGAGATAATCATCATTTCCCCGACTTGAATCTTCATCACTTTGTGCCCCAGGAAATCTCACAGGAAATCCCACAATCCTCTCTAAATCATCAATAGACCCATTAGTCTCAACCTCAGGCTGCACTACAGCAGGTTGGGGTTGTTTTTTGTGCGTGTGCGTGTTGCTCAGTATTAGCAAATATTGCAACCTACTTAAAAGATATATTGTTATACTTGGGGACTTTTGGCATCATCAATTTATCTTCTCTCAATATGCAGGCCCGGATTACCCGTAAGGCCACCCTAGGCCATGGCCTACGGGTGTACACCGAGGGGGGCACAGATCACGAACTCCCCCCAAATTTGAAACAAATAAAAACGCAATGGATTACGGCGATGAGGAAGGAAGCCGCTGCTCCTAGGCTGCCTCCGCCTCATGCCTCTCTCCCACCACCAGCTGGGGCTCCACCGTGCTCAGGTAGGATGGACCCCATGCCGCCTGCTGCTCCTGCCGCTACTGCTCCAGCTGGCCTGAGGGGAACTGGGGAAGAGCGCCCTCTGGCGTGATGCTGGCCCGCTGCAAAGCGACCTCACCCAGCTCAGCCGCCTCCCGCCAAGCCCCGCCCACTCCACCCAACCCCCTTCCTTCTCCCCCGACTGAGTTTGCGTCTCTGTTTGCCTCAGCAAGCTGTCCGTCACGATGATTGGCAGGAAAGCAGTCTACTCGCGCTTCCGCCCTGGGCAGCCAATAGCTACGGGGAGAAGGGGAGGAGCCTCAACGGCACTTGGGCCTGATTGGGCACGGGATGGGAAGGCAGGTTTGGAACAGAGGGCAGGGAGGGCTTCGGCAGCACAGGGGCTGCTGGGAGCTGTAGTCAGGCTAGCCCATCCCTCCCTGGGCGTCTCTAACCTGTTCATGGAGGTCACTCGTGGACCGCCGGCAACCTGTGGCTTCCCCGCCTCGCTTCCTCCGCGTCTGAGGGGCTCGCCCACGGGGAGAAGGAGGAGGAGGAGGAGAAGAGGACGACGACGAGGAGGAGGAGCCGGAGCCCCACCGCCACACACGTCTCCAGGCAGAGCCTCACCTGGAGGGATTTACTTGGGGTGCAACAGGAGCGGAGGGGAACATGTACCTCGACCCAGAGGGCATGTTCACCGTCCCCTGTTGTGGCGAGCAGGCTCTGAAACCACCACCTTAGATTTAGGGCGCGAGGCGAAGGGAGAGGGAAGGCGGGGGTCAGGGCGCTGGAGGGGAGGCCGGAGCCTGATTGGGCGGTAGGGAAGGAAGGAAGGAAGGGGAGAAAAGCATGTCCTGAGGGTTGTTCGCCTGAAGGGGCGGGAGGCTGCTAAAGAGGGCTCAGTTAATAAGACCACTTGATAGTTCACTTTAGGATTACGGGGCCCAAGAAAGGGAGGGAGGGGCAGGAGGAAGCACAATGTGCGGGGACGTAATTCCAAAGTGTGGCCTAGGGCAGTGTTTCCCAACCTTTTTTGAGCCGCGGCACACTTTTTACATTTGCAAAATCCTGGGGCACACCACCAACCAAAATGACACAAAATGACACTCTAACACAGTCATACATATAGTTAATATGTTTTTAAATGTATTTATACACTCAGTGTGAAACCTGGGCCTGTTTCGATGAACACAACATAGATATCCTGGCAGGAATGGCAGAAAGACACAAGCTTCCCACACAGAACTCCCATAACCAAGAGAAAATGCTGTAAGAGCTTGGTGGGCATTGACCTTGGGTTTTGGGAGTTGTAGTTCACCTATATCCAGAGAGCACTGTGGACTCAAACAATGTTGGATCAGGACCAAACTTGGCATGAATAGTCAATACGCCCAAATATGAAGTCAGATGGAGTTCAGGGGAAATAGACCTTGACATTTGGGAGTTGTAGTTGCTGGGATTTATAGTTCCCCTACAATCAAAGAGCATTCCGAACCCCACCAATGATAGAACTGGGCCAAACTTCCCACACAGAACCCCCAGGAGGCAAGAGGAGGTCTCTACTTGGGGAAAGGGAGGTGGGCCTTCCCAATGCACGGAGAGGGAGAGACCAAGTAGACAACGGGTGGGGAGGGGGGTGGTTGTAATTTTGTGCCTTTATCGAGGTAGGTCTCTTAGGGTTTTTATACTTCAACACACTAGACTCCCCCCCCCCCTTCCTGGAGGTTCCAATTTCCCAAGGCACACCTGATGATCGCTCACGGCACACTAATGTGCCCCGGCACACTGGTTGGGAAACACTGGCCTAGGGCGCAAAAAGGTTTTAATCCGGGCCTGTCAATATGGGTATGAAAACTTGGAAAGGAGGACTTAGACAAGGATATCTCCAAATGCTCATGGATGACCCTGCTTCCATCCAGCACAGGGGTGGGCAATTATTTTTTTCCAAGGGGCCACATGAGAGCCAAAAAATATTATGGAGGGCCACACCTAAAGGCAGAGCTACATTCTAATCTACATTATTTATTAATTTATTTACTATATATTACACATCATTAATATTAACATATTAATATATTAAGACATATTAACATATTGTTAGTATTAATAATACTCCGGAGTGCCCTTGTGGTGGCGATCCTGGGCTTTGGCCCTCTTGCATGGAGGGTCGCGCGTCAGTGGAGTAGGGGAGGGCCCGCTCCGAGCTCTCTGCCTCTGGCGTGGGGAGGCTATGGAAAGCCAGCGTGGGAGGGTCAGTGCCGGCAGCATGGCGGGAGGAGCCTTTGGATGACTTCCTGTAGCCCCGGATGAGCTGGCTGAGGCATTCTGGGAACCTTAGTTTCCTGACTCCTACGGCTCCCAGAATGTCCCAACCAGCTCATCCGGGACTACAGGAAGTCGTCCAAAGGCTCCTCCCCGCTACACCGTCGGCACTGACCCTCCTACGCTGGCCATCTGGAGCCTCTCCATGTCAGAGGAATGAGGAAGAGGCGGAGAGCCTGGGGCACCCCAAAGCCACCACGATGGGATGGCGGCAGCTGCACCCCTTCTTCTTGGCCCTGCCCCCGACGCCCTTCTCCCCGGGCCGCACAGAGTCGGCTGCCGGGTTGCATACGGCCCGTGGGCCGTAGTTTGCCTACCCCTGATCCAGCATCTGTCCTTGGAGACAATGGTCTGTTTACATCAGGGGTGCTCAGAATGGTGATCTCGATCACCAGGGTGATCTCTGGGCCTCATCCTGGTGATCTTCAGACCCTTAACCAGGTTTTTTGCTGTTGGTCCTCTTCATGCGCCCCTGCACGCTGCAAAGAAGTCCTCCGTCATTGCTCCTGCCCGCTCTCTGCTCGCGCGCCGCCTCCAAAAGCTCCAGAGTCCAAGAGGCAGAATGGGCCCCCTCTTTTGGATTCCTGCTCCTCCTTCCATCCTTCTCCAGCCACTCAGAGTCGTAGAAGACCAAAGGGGGCGGACCTGGATGACGCGATGCATGGCTGGCCCCGCGCACATGCGCAGAAGCGCCCATTCTGCCTCTCGGACTTCTCGTGAGCTCTTGGAGGCGGCACGCATGCTGGCGGCGTGGAAATTGGAGCAACAACAGAGGAGAAGAAGAAGGATGCAAGTTTGGGGTAATTTCCTTACCACATCTCAAAGGTCGGTCTTTTTACTTTGGGGTGGGTGCTTGATTGTTCTGTGGCATGTCTCTTTGTTTATTTTTAATGTTTAAAAATGGCATTTTAGCTCCAAAGCCTCTCTGCTTGCTTTGTTCATTGAGAAATATAAGTTGGGGAATATGGAAATGTGGGAGAAATGGGGTGGTTGGATGTATTTTTGCATGCCCCTTTGTTTACCTGATAGGAGGGTTTAGGCAGCATCCATGATCATCCTTGATCCATCCTCTGAAGACCACCCTTGCAGGCATATAGTTTATGGCTGGAATCCCAAACATACTTAAGCTGGGGAAAATCCTTATTTTTCTTAAGCAAGCGTGCATAAGACTGCATAGTAGAGAGGAACAAACAGAAATATCTCCTCCAGTGTAAACGCTAATTGAATCATTCTCTATGAGTTACGATTGATTCCTAAGCTGAATGTGGGTTTTTTTGGGTACCTTCATAACTCTCCCCTAAATCGTCTGACCCACTTTGCGGGCACTCATTAAAAGGAAAAGAAATAGACTCGTTCAGAGGTAATAAATAGAGTTGCTGCCATTCCCCCGCCTCCCTGGGAGTATTGATGAACAATTCTGTAAAACTTTATCACCCATGATGGGGCTCGTAAAAAGGAAAGCATTGTCTCATCGCCTCGCCAAGGGAGAACTCTTCCATAGAGAACTCAGGGGGGCTGGCACGTCTCCATTTCCAAATGGCCATATCAACCACAGCACCATCTGTGGAAATAAACCTGGTTATTTTATAGAGGTTGGAAATGGGCCTGAAGGAAAGAGGGAAACAGCGAACGAGAGAGTAGAAGACAACAGCTGTGTAGGAGGAGATCTTACATCATGCTCACATTATAGCGCAAATCTAAGCTCGGGGAATCCTGGATCTTTTTGGTGGCCAAAATTAGCAAAGATTCGTTTAATTGATGGGATTTAGTTATGTTTTGACTTACTGTTTAGCCATTAATTTAATAGGTCTACTCTAATTGGACTGAACCAGCAGAATGCAGGGTGTAATTAAGTAGTGGTTGCACTGACTATACCAGGGCTGTCCAACAGGCGGCCCACGGGCCGGATCCAGCCCCCAGCCTGTTGGACATGGCCCCCGCTACCCCCGCTACCCCCAGCAAGATTTTTTCCAAAAAAAAAATCAAATTTTGTTTGAAAAAAAGGCGGCCGTGGGGGGGGAGGAGGAGGCGGGACAGGGAGGAGGAGAGCTGGCTCCTCCTCCCTGACTGTATCGCCCCTCCGTCCCTCTCTCGGCGCCCGATGCGATGCAGTTTGCATTGGTGCCGAGAGAGAGAGAAAGGGGCGGTACAGGAGGAGGAGCCAGCTCTCTTCCTCCTCCCTACACCGCCCCTTCTCTCTCTCTCGGCGGCGCCAATGCAAACTGCATCGCATCGGGCGCCGCCGAGAGAGGAACGGAGGGGCGATACAGGCAGGGAGGAGGAGCCAGCTCTCTCCTCCTGCCTGTATCGCCCCTTCTCCCTCTCTCGGCGGCGCCGCAGCGAGGCAGTTTGCAGCGGCGCCGCTGAGAGAGAGAGACGGAGGCGATACAGGCAGGAGGAAGAGAGCTGGCCCCTCCTCCCTGTACCGCCGCTTGTCCCTCTCTCGGCGGCGCCGATGCCTTGGAAGGGAGAAGGGATGGCCCGTGGCTCCTCCCTCCTTCCAGGCACTCCTGGCAGCAACTGAAGGCGGCGAAATCGCCGCCTTCAGCTGCTGCCAGGATGCCTTGGAAGGGAGGGAGGCCACGGGCCATCCTCCCGCCCCTTCCAACGCTCCCGCTTGGGACGCCGCCGCTGGGAGGAAAGGAAGGACGGAGGGGCCTGGCAGGGAAGAGGCAGCGATCCTCTGCCTTCTCCCTGCCAGGACGCCTCCCTCCTCCTTTCACCCTGGCAGCGGCGTTCGCTTTGGGACGCCGCCGGGGGGAAAGGAAGGAAGGACGGAGGGGGCCTGGCAGGGAAGAGGCAGCGATCCGCTGCCTTCTCCCCCCTGCCAGGACGCCTCCCTCCCTCCCTCCTTTCCCCCCCCTGACCAGAGGGGAGGCGAGATCTGGGCGACAGCTCTCGCAGGCTTGGATGGCTCGTGAGGAAGCGAGCGCCTGGTTCTCGCTTCCCCACGAGCCATCCAGGCCTGCGAGGGAGCTGTCGCCCGGCTCACGCCTCCCTCTGACCAGAGGAGGCGAGATCCGAGCGAAACCCCTCCTGCAAGCTTGGATGGCTCATGGGGAAGTGAGAACCCGGCTTGCGGGAGAGTTTTCGCCTGATCGCCTCCCTGGGTGACGCCTTCAGCTGCTGCCGCGGGCGGGGCGTGGGCGTGGCTGGGGGCATGGCTGGGGCGTGGCCGGGGCAGGGCGGGGCCGGGCCGAGCGGGCCCCAGGTCATCAGCGACCAAACATCAGGCCCCCGGTCCGGTAGATGTTGGACAGCACTGGACTATACCAACCTTGTCCAATTTATTGCCTATTTGAGTGTGGGCTTCCTTACTATCCCATTGTGCAATGAGGCTCTTCCACAATCCCAGGGAAGCAAGGTGTGCATGGAAAGCACTGATAAATAATTGCCCTCCAAGAATGCACCAACATGGCAAATGGCTCCATGTTCTGTGGTTCTTTGAGGATCTTTGGGGCTGGATTTCTTTTCTAAAGATCTTTGGGGTTGACTTCTCTGAAGATCTTTGGGATAGACTTCATCAGGGGCGGTCTAAGGTCATTCTAAATGGTAAGCGAACATTATTTTGCATCCCCCAAAACATTATTTTGCCCCCGTGCATGCCCAGAAGCTCCTGCCTGAAGACGCCCCTCAGGAGAAAACCGCCACTCACCGCCGGCTTCATGGAAGGAAAAGGAGAGAAAGGTTCCCTCACAACGCAGCGGCAAACTGGCAGCTGTGTAGTGGCTCGCGCGAGGCCACGCCCTTCCTTCTCACGCCCGCACCGCCCCCAGCCTCGTGCGAGGCCACGCCCCAGTCTACTCAGCCTCATGTGTCTGGCGGGCAGGGGAATGCGCACTTTACCCAGATCAGGGTTGTCCAACTTCTACCGGGTCCAGGGCTGGAATAGAGGTCACTGATGACCTCGGGGGCCACTCGGCCCCGCCCCAGGCCCTGCCCCCAGCCCAGGCCCCGCCCCCAGGCCCCACCCCCAGCCCAGCCCCTGCCCTCTCCTAAAGCTGTCATTCTCCCTCCTCCTCCTCCTCCTCTTTCCCGGGCACCGTGGCTGTCCCGAGTGCCACGGCGCCCGGGAAAGGCACGGTGCCCGGGAAAGAGGAGGAGGGGGAGGGAGAAGCGGCGCCAAGGGCAGCGCGTCACAGGCCTGGCGTGACGCGCTGCCCTTGGCGCCGCCTACTTTCCGGGCGCCCCGCCCTTCCTAGCGCGGGGGAGCCGCCGAAAAAGGGCAGAAGGCGTGACGTGCTGCCCTTGGCGCCGCCTACTCCTCCTTTTTGGCGGCCCCCCCACCCTTCCTAGGGCGGGGGAACCGCCGAAAAAGGTCAGACGACGGCGCTAAGGGCAGCGTCACAGGCCTGGCGTGACGCGCTGCCCTTGGCGCCACCTACTCCCTCCTTTTCGGCGGAGAGAGGGACGGAGGGGGCGGTGCAGGGAGGAGGAGCTAGCTCTCTTCCTCCTCCCTGCCCTGCCTCCCCCTCCCCCCCAACCGCCATTTTTTAAAAAAAAAATTAGAATTTTTTTTAAAATTTAAAAATGGCGGCTGGGGGCATAGCTGGGGCCGTGCCCAACAGGCTGGGGGGCCGCATCCGGCCCCAGGGCCGCCAGTTGGACAGCCCTGACCCAGATCATCCAGATGGTGCCCCACGCAGCGGCGTCCTTTGCCTACCCGTAGGACCGCCCCTGGACTTCATTTATGAAGATCTTCAGAGGTAAACTTCTCTGAAAACCTTTGGGGCTGGACTTCTTTTCTAAATATCTTTGGGGTGGACTTCTTCTCTGAAGATCTTAGGGGCTGGACTACATTTCTAAATATCTTTGGGTAGACTTCTCTGAAGATCTTAGGGGCTGGACTTCATTTATGAAGATCTTCAGAGGTAAACTTCTCTGCAGACCTTTGGGGCTGGACTTCTTTCCTAAAGGCCTTTTGGGTGGACTTCTTTTCTAAATATCTTTGGGGTGGACTTCTTCTCTGAAGATCTTAGGGGCTGGACTTCATTTATGAAGATCTTCAGAGGTAAACTTCTCTGCAGACCTTTGGGGCTGGACTTCTTTCCTAAAGGTCTTTTGGGTTGGACTTCTTCTATGAAGATCTTCGGAGTGGACTTTTTCTCTAAATATCTTTGGGACTGGACTTCTTCTCCATCCCACCGCAATCCCAGATGGATTTTTTTGGTGTCTACTCCCAAGTTATGGGAATCGCTTCTTTGGGTGTTTCAGTTGCCCCTCTGCCTACTCTCTTTCTGCTGGTAGGCAAAGCCCACTTCATTTAAGCAGGTCTTTGGATTTAGACCTATGGGGCAGAGAGGGCCTATTACTGGGATGTGTTATGCTTTTAGATTTTTAATGGCTTTAAAAACTATTTTCATCCTGTTTTTCACCCACACTTATTTCATGCAGAATAACCTTCAACGAGAAGATGATCAACGGTTCAGGACTCTGCTTGTCAGAATTTCCCAACACTCACAACATTCCCCTTTTATAGGACCTTTAATAGTCACAAATATTATTTCCATCTCTAGTTCAAGGTTGTGCAAGCAGAGTTCTGCAACGCAGCTTCAAGTGGAAAAACATAACACAATCTAGACCCATGAGTGGGTTGTGGGTGTTTGGCTCTAGCTCCTGTGTCCGGAAGAAGATGTTTGCCATGCAGGGTTCAATAAGTTGAACTGTGGGAGGTGGAGTGGAAAACGGAGTGTGCGCTTCCATATTTTAAAGGCCAGCTTGGAGTCATCCAAGATATATGAATGAGCCGAACGCATAACAGTTTCCAGCTGTCCTGGCCTCTTTGCAATTCATTTTTTATACAGGCCATTTGTCAACGCAATGGTAGTCCATGAAAATAGCTGCAGAATGGTTACCATCATGAGCCAAAGACTCTTCTGGAAAGCTTGTTTTCTGAACTTTTGAAAGCATGAGATGTCCGCCTGCATTGCAGACAGAATAACGGACTACCCCAGCCAAGACCCTTTTAGGGCAGCATCTTGTCTTCCAATGTCTGATAACAAGGTAAACACATATCTATTATGTCATCGCTTCCTATTTTAACTCTGTTCTTTTGGAAATATATGCTTGTAAATAGTTGGAGTGCCGGCAAAGCTCTTAAACCGTTATGCTGTTATGCGGCTTTCTTACATATCACTTAAGCAACTGCAATTGGACAAAGAAAGAAACTGTCAGAGCATTTTAGGGTTTTGGGACATCCTCAAATTTGTATCAGGTCAACTAGTTTCAATGGCATCCAAATGGAAGGCTATCTGTGAGGAAGACCTTTGCTCTATCGATTCACCTTGAGCTAGCACGTCTATTAGCAGGAAACGAATTTATTGGTATTTTTACTGTTAATTTATTAACTGTTAATTTATTGTTATTCTTACTAATTCTGATCCTAAGGTGAACCTATCCCAGGGTTTTCTTGGCGAGATGTATTCAGGGGGCTTGGTCATGGTCTTCCTCTGAGGATGAGAAAACGTCACTTGTCCAGGGTCATCCAGTGCATTTCCATGACTGATAAGGGATTTTAATCCTCTTTGTCAGATATTGACCCCCTTACAAGGAATCGCTTTAGGTCTGGGCTGCCCAGGAAGTCGATCGCGATCGACCAGTCGATCTCGGGACCGAAGGAGGTCGATCCCAGGATGGGCCACTTCTCAGAGGGGGCGGAGCCAGGCCAGAACAAGCCCCCCCCTCAGCTTCGGCACTCCCAGCAGCTTCTCCAGGCTTGAGGATGGCAATGCCAAGCCAGTGGTGGCATAGCTAGCACAAGGCTGGCTTGGCACTGCCATCCTCATGCCTGGAGAAGCTGCTGGGAGCTCCAAAGCCAGAGGGGAGGGGGCGGGGCTTGCTGCAGCCTGGCTCTGCCCCCCTCTGGCTTCCACTCTACCAGCAGCTTCTCCAGGCTTGAGGATGGCAATGCCAAGCCAGTGGTGGCATAGCTAGCACAAGGCTGGCTTGGCACTGCCATCCTCATGCCTGGAGAAGCTGCTGGGAGCTCCAAAGCCAGAGGGGAGGGGGTGGGGCTTGGTGCGCTCTACCACTCTACCAGCAGCTTCTCCAGGCTTGAGGATGGCAATGCCAAGCCAGTGGTGGCATAGCTAGCACAAGGCTGGCTTGGCACTGCCATCCTCAAGCCTGGAGAAGCTGTTGGGAGCTCCAATGCCAGAGGGGTGGGGGTGGGGCTTGCTGCAGCCTGGCTCCGCCCCCCTCTGGCTTCCACTCTACCAGCAGCTTCTCCAGGCTTGAGGATAGCAATGCCAAGCCAGTGGTGGCATAGCTAGCACAAGGCTGGCTTGGCACTGCCATCCTCAAGCCTGGAGAAGCTGCTGGTAGAGCGGAAGCCAGAGGGGGGTGGAGCCAGGCCGCACCAAGCCCCGCCACCATCCCCTCCCCTCTCCAGCCTTTTTTATATTTGTGCTTTTCCCACTTACAATGAGACCCTGCCCTAACAAGGTTAAACCCTTGTCCTGGCAGGACTCCTGACCAAAAGTTTGGCGGTTCGAATCCAGAGAGTGGGGTGAGCTCCCATCTGTCAGCTCTAGCTTCTCATGCAGGGACATGAGAGAAGGCTCCCACACGATGGTAAAACATTTGGGCATCCTCTGGGCAACGTCCTTGCAGACAGCCACGTCTCTCACACTGGAAGCGAGTTGCAGTTTCTCAAGTCACTCCTGACACACATAAAAAAGCAAATATGAAGGGGTTGTGCCTTCAACCAAGCAACATTAGAGTGTGGTCAAGATGGATAAAGTTGAAAACACACATAAGACGACAGCAGTTTGCTTTAACCAGAGCTTATAAACAAGGTCAACCCAAGAGGACTGCTTTGGGGTGAAGGCTTGGCTTTCGTGCTGCCCTGCCCTGAAGGAGCCCCATTGTACAGCCACACTTTTGGTAAGATAACAGAAAATTGCTTTGCTTGCCGTGAAAGATGGAAAATGCTATAGGTTTGTCTTTTATCCATTTGACGGACCTGGGAATGAGGAAGACTAGATTGAGGGTGGGGGCAACCTTAAATTATTGTGTACAGTTGGACCAGTAAGAGGAATTATCACCAAATGCAAAGTCTGGAACTGTTCTGAACGGACAGTCCTGATCAATCCTCTGTCACCCCACATTTTAAGGAGCCCTCGGTGGTGCAATGGGTTAAACCCTTGTGCCAGCAGGACTGCTGACCAATAGGCCAACAGTTCAAATTCGTGGAGAGTGGGTTCAGGTCCGTCTATCAGCTCCAGCTCCCTATGCGGGGACATGAGAGAAGCCTCCCACAAGGATGGTAGAACATCAAACATCCAGGCGTCCCCTGGACAGCGTCCTTGCAGACGGCCAATTCTCTCACACCAGAAGCAACTTGCAGTATCTCAAGTCGCTCCTGATAAAAAAAATCTCACTTTTTTAGCTCCTATTATTTATTTATTATTTGGGCTTATACGCCGCCACTCCCTGGGGGCTCGGAGCAGCTTACAGTCATATAAAAACACAACAGAGGTAAAACAACATATTAAACTTGATTAAAAAAGGTTTTCCAGCTTAGTAGTCCAATGCTAGCTGGAAAAGATTAGTCTTGCAGGCCTTGCGAAAGGAGGATAGGTCCTGCAAGGCCTGCACATCACTTGGAACTGTGTTCCAGATTGACAGCGCCACTACTGAAAAGGCTCTGCGCCGGGTCCATGTGAGCCGGAGTGCTTTGAAGGTCGGTAATTCAAGGAGGTTCATTTGTTCGGAACGAAGTGACCTCTGGGGTTGGTAGGGGAAGAGATGGTCCCTCAGATACAGCGGCCCCAGACCATGCAAAGCCTTGAAAGTTAACACCATCACATTGAAGGTGATCCGGTGCTTCCGGGAAGGCAAGATGGCGGCCGCAGCAGGCGTCCTGAGCTCCTAGAACTCAGGGGACGGCCTGACCCTTCTCCCTTTGTAGGGGACCCAGTGAGGACCCCACCGAAGCTGTGGGGAAGAGGCAGCTTCAAAGGCAAACTCAGGCTGTGGGGCCGACCGAAGGTGCTCCCTCAAGGGAGAGTATCAGAGCCGGTGCACAGCTGTAAGAGGAGCCATGGGGAGAAAGGGGCGACTCGAAAGGGCTTGACCGGGCCGACCGCCTTCTTTTAATTCACTAAAGGAAACAACTTTGCAAGAGCGAACCAAGCGACTAGACGTCGAGGAAATAGGGGACTGCAGCACTTATCCTCCTCTTTTCTTTCTTCTTTTTCTTTTTTCTTTTGTTTGCTGCCTCTGCCTTGCCATTCAGCCCTGGCCCTGAGGAAATCAAGCCGAGCCAAGCCAAGCCCATGCAGGTAAGCCTCCCCAAACCTCAAGACTTAACTCTACGGAGGACTTAAGTTAGAAAAGGGAGGAGGCATACCTACCTGAGGAGACTGGGTGCTGAATCCTAGTCGCCGGGGGTCCCACCCAGAGGCAAGGGCAGGGGCAAGGGCGAGGCGAAACCAAGTAACAAGAGCGGCCCCTTTAAGAAGCGGGGGAAAAAAGCAGTGGACGGGTCGCGGGAAGCAATAGCGCTACAGCGGGCAGAACGAGGCACAGCCGGGCGCCGCACGCCGGGAGCGGCGGGCGGAGCGGCGCCTGTACGACGCACGCGCGTGGCGTGCTTGTGCGCATGATGCGCAACGTGCTCACGCACGACGCGCAACGTGCCTAAGCGCCCAGCCAACGCCAAGAGCTGCGCGCCGAGACGTCCTGGGCCCGAGAACTGGGAAAAAAAAAAAAAGGGCCTTCTGTTGAAGAGCGAAGAGAGGCGACAGCATTCTACTCAAGTGAGTGCAGCCCAAGCCTTACTAATCCGCCGCACAGGCACCCCAGTTGATATTCTAAAAGGGGAGATCCATAGAAAACCCAGCCAGACACTCTAAGAAAGCCCTTCCAGCTCTTCCAGACCCTCCCAGACCCTAAGAGGGGAGGGGATAGGCACCCAAGTGGAGTGGCCCGCTGACTCACAAGACTCACAAGACTGTCATTGAGTTAGTGGTAGAAAAGATCACTGAGGAAGCCTAATAATGGATAAGTTCACCAATATGTCAAAAGCACCTAAAGGAGCCAGTACTCCTAGAAGAAGCTCACTGACAGGGGACTCCTTTGGAAAGATCTCATTGCAGAGATCCATAGAATGAAGGGAAGAGCTGCAGGAGCAAATCAAGGACAACAGCGAAAAAATGCAAGATAAAATGAAAGTAATGTTCAAAGAAGAACTTGGAATTATGAAAAAGGAGCTCAAAGAGGAACTGAAAGAAGATCTGGTGGCCATTAAAAAGGAAATGGAAGGAATCCAGCGCGACCTAAAAGGCATCAAGACTGAGAATATGGCATCAAAAAAAGCCCAAAGTAAGCTGGAGGAAAAAATCCAAAGCTTGGAAGAGGCCAATGCGAAGTTGGAGAAACAGCAAGAAAGGCTGGAGATCAAAGGAAACCGAGACTAAATTGAGATTCAGGAATATAGTGGAAGGGAAGCACAAGAACTAAAGAACACCATAGCGAAGATAACGGCGGGAATCCTCAACACCTCGGTGGAGCACATGCTCCAGAATATCGAACAGACTCAGCGAGTAAACTCAAATTTTGCGAGGAAAAATAAACTCCCACGAGACGTAGTGGTAACCTTCATGAGAAGAGCAGCTAGAGAAGAGATCCTCCTGAACAAAGCAAAAAACCCTCCTAAATATGATGGAAAAAACATAATCATCCTGAAGGAATTTACTGCCAAATCTCTCAGTAAAGAAAGAACTACTATTTTATTACTGATGAGTTAAAAAAGCATAATGTAAGATTTAGATGGGAGAAACAGGAAGGATTCTCAGTTATATTCAAGGAGACTAAGAGGTGGATAACGTCAGAGGATAAGGCCAGGGAATTTTATGAAGAGTTCAAGCGTGCCACGGAACGGAACCCAAACAAGGAGGGCCAGCCAAGGCAACCAGCAAGAAGGAACAGCGGCACAAAAGATCAGGCCCAAGAGAACAAACCGTCACCGGACTACAGGAAACAGGACAAAAAAAGAGCCCGACCCGACTCTACAGAGGATCAGGAAGCCCCTCCGTCTAACCCGGGCGAGATGGAGACGGAATTAATTGACCTAGATAACCATGGCAGTGACTTTTTATTGTAATAATGTCAACGGATTAAACTCCCCAAATAAACGCAATTTGATTTTTAACCAGCTCAGAAGGGGTCGTTATGATTTAATAGCGCTCCAAGAATCTCATATTGCGAAAAAGCATGCACCCCTCCTGATAAGGAAGGACCTTGGCAAGGAATTTTATTCTCTAGCAGAGCAAAAGAAAAGAGGGGTGGTGATATACGCCAAGGAATCTCTAAGCCCCTCCTTCGCCTTCGAGGACGAGGAGGGGAGGATGATTGGGATAAAAATCAGGATAGAGCATCAAGTAATCTTGATATGTAACATTTATGCCCCCACAGACGCTAAGGCCAAATTCACAAAACAACTAAGGAAGAAAATAGGGGAACAAACTTTTGATGACCTTATCTTGATGGGGGATTTTAACGGGGTCCTAGACCCAGGAGTGGATAAATCCAAAAAGAAGTCAGGAGGGAATGGTCTTATAGCCGGGAAACTCCCGTCATGTCTAACTAATCTTAAAACGGAATATCATCTACTTGATGTCTGGAGGGAGAGAAACCCAACGGAGAAGGACTTTACTTTTTATTCACATCGCCACTGTTCCTGGTCCAGACTGGATATGTTTTGGGCCTCAAAAACAGTAGCCACCAAAGTGGTAAGTACAAAAATCTGGCCGAGAATCAACACCGATCACTGCCCGATCACTATGGTTATCCGGAATAGAAGAACAATGAGAAGATGGAAGTTGAATGAGTGTCTCCTAAGATCGGAGGATGACATTAGGCTAAACAAGAAACTCCTTCAAGAATACTTCGAGTTAAACAACACAGATCAAGTCAAACCTGAAACGCTGTGGGATGCAAGTAAGGCGGTGATGCGCGGATATTTTATCCAGCAGGGAGGCCGCAAAAACAGGAAGAAGATTTGAGCAGGAAAAGGTCCTGAAGGAGACTGGCGGCAAAGGAGATCCAACTTAAGAGGAAACCGGTGAACCCGGTGGTGAGACGGGAGATCGAGCAGGTCAAGAAGGAGTTGAGTTCACTCCAGATGGAGCAAGTGGCGAGGAATATGAAAAGACTGAAAATGACATACCTATTAAATGCGAACAAGCCCGGGAGGATGTTGGCAAAGAAGCTGACCCAAAAAAGACACAAACAGTGTATAAGCAAGTTGATTAAAGGCAGCGTTTTGATCCATACCCAGGAGGAAATAGCAGAAGAATTCAGGGAATACTACAGTGAACTGTATAAGGAAGTAGTGGTGGACCCCAGCGAGATAGCTATGTATTTGGCGAGTCAGAAAATGGATAAAATAGCAGACAGCCAAAGGGAGGCCCTAAATTCACCGATTAGGGAGGAAGAAATAAGGGAGGCTATAAGGAAGCTCCCTACCAACAAGGCACCGGGCCGGATGGACTAACTGCCACCTATTATAAAATCTTCCAAAGAGGAGGTCACCCCACATCTTAAACTTCTGATGAATAAGGCCCTGAACTCAGCATCAATACCGGACTCCTGGAAGACTGCCAACATCATACTTATTCATAAGGAGGGCACGGATCCCCCAGGTGAAGAATTATAGACCAATATCCCTCCTGAACCAGGACTATAAGATCTTTGCAGCGGTCCTGGCGAATAGGTTTAAAAACTATTTGAATGAATGCATCCACGAGGACCAAGTGGGTTTTTCTCCCAAATAGACACATACAGGATAACATCAGAATAATGATTAATGCCATAGAATTTTATGAGAAGAACCCGCAGAGGAAGTCGGATTTTTATTTGTCGATGCCGAGAAGGCATTCGACAATACGAACTGGACCTTCCTGAAACAACTGCTGAAGGAAAAAGACATGGGATATAACGTTGGGAACGCAATCCAGGCAATATACTCAAATCAAAGGGCAAACCTGTTGATTAATGGAGAGGCAGTGGGACTGATCAGCATAGAGAAGGGCACAAGGCAGGGCTGCCCCCTATCCCCCCTCCTGTTCATTATGGTCCTAGAACCCCTCCTGGAGGCAATAAGGAGGGACGATGGACTAAGAGGCCTACGGATCAGAGGCGATGAGGTGAAGGTGAGAGCCTTCGCGGACGATATCGCCTGTATTGTAGAGAGCCCGCTAGAGAAATTAGTGAACTGGATAACGAAAATGACAGAATATGGGAGGCTGGCAGGGTTCAAAGTTAACAAAGAGAAAACTAAACTATTAACGAAAAATATCAGCAAAGAGAAAAGAGATCGCCTGCAGGAAATCTCTCGCCTTGGCTTAACCAACAAGGTGAAATACCTAGGAATTGTGTTATCTGTGAATAACAACCAGTTATTGAAAAACAACTACGAGGCAACTTGGACGAATATAAGGAAGAAGCTAGAGACATGGAAATGCCTTAATCTAAACCTGATGGGGAGGATAGCCGCCATAAAGATGAGCGTGCTCGAAGATGATGTTCCTCTTCCAAAATATCCCGATTCTGAGAACAAATTATTGTTTCAAAGCCTGGAGGACGGATATCCTCAAATTCGTTTGGGGGAGGCAAGAAGGCGAGGATCAATACAAGACACTATGTGACAGGAGGGAGAGAGGAGGCCTGGCGCTTCCCAACCTCCAATTATATTTTGAAGCCGCCGCCCTTAGTTGGGTGAGAGAGATTGGGCCACTCTAGACAAAAGAAAAATCCTAAAGATAGAAGGGTCGGATCTGCGTCGCGGATGGCACGCTTATATCTGGCAGGATAAGGCTGTAATCGAAAGCGACTTTTCCAATCATTTCGTAAGAGCAGCCCTTATGAAAATTTGGAAAAAGTACAAGGACCGCTTCCTCCAGAAGACGCCGCAGTGGGTATCACCCATGGAAGCGCAACATATGAAGGAGATCCCACTACTCAACTGGCCAACATATAAACAGCTTATCCAGAAAACTCCAACGGGATGGAGCTTGAAATCGCGGGAACTCCTCCGAGATGAGGGAATAGATTTTAGTTGGTTCCAGTATATGCAGACAAAGGAGACATTCAAACAGGACTTGAAAAATGACTTTGAAATACAAGTAACACACTGGGACAGAATCATGAAGTCTAAGAAAAAAACAATATCCCTCATCTATAATAGGCTTCTCGAGTGGGAAACGGAACAAGAGTTGATTAAAGGGACGATGGTGAAGTGGGCCCAGGACCTGGGCCACTCTATCCTGCTTAAAGACTGGGAAACCATATGGAAGGTCAAAATTAAATACTCAGGCTTTACACATGTAACAGAGAATTGGTACAAGATGTTCCATCACTGGTACCATACCCCGGCGAGACTAGCGTGTTACTATAAAAATGTGAAGGACAGCTGCTGGAAGTGTGGAGAGCGAAAGGCCAACTTCATGCACTGCTGGTGGGCATGCAAAGGGATTAAGGCTTTCTGGAAAGAGATTCATTTTCACCTAACGAGGATGCTAAAACTCAATTATGATTTAAAGCCAGACTATTATTTAATTAACGTTATAGACTTTGATATTGGGAAAAACGAGGACAAAATCTTCTTTTATGCAGCGGCAGCAGCGAGGATAGAAATCGCAAGAGGCTGGAAAAACAAAAACCCACCAAAGGCGGACGAATGGTTGTCTAGCCTAAGAGACGTGATTGACCTTGACATTCTAAAAAATATAGTCACTGACCAGACCATAGCCAGCAGAATAAACTGGAAGCAAATACTAGCGTACCTGAAAACTGCACTCCCAAAAGGAAAGACAAAAGTTTAAGCCATAAGACTTCACGGGAGGAAGAGGAAGGAGGGGATTGACTATATATTTGAGGTCGAACTTGGATGTCCAGGCTCGAAGCGACGATCAAGCAACATTAAACCCCACGGACCCGACGGGAAGTTAATTACTATGTGCTTCTTTTACTCTTTCTTTATTTCACACCCCCCGCTCCTCACTCTATGTTTACCTCTCCCTCCTCCCTATCTTCCCAACCCCCCCTCCCCTCCCCCCCCTCATACCATCCCCCAAGATCCCACCCTCTCTCTACCCCCTCTCGATGTTTCTTTCTCTTATATGTATTTACAAAACAACCTCTCAATAAAAATCATAAATGGAAGAAGGTGATCCGGTGCTTGACTGGAAGCCAGTGGAGCTGCTGAAGGGTGGGTGTTATGTGACGTCTCACTGGGGTCTCAGTGAGAAGTCGGGCAGCAGCATTCTGGACGAGCTTAAGTTTCCAGATCATTGACAAGGGCAGGCCAATGTAAAGGGCGTTACAGTAGTCCAGTCTCGAGATGACCGTGGCTTGGAGCACCATGGCCAGGTCGTCTCTGGATAGGTAGGGGGCCAGACGCCTAGCTTGCCGCAGGTGGGAAAAGGTGGTTTTGCTGACGCTGGAGACCTGAGCTTCCATCGACAGCAACAGGTCAAAAACAACCCCAAGGCTCTTTACTGAGGATGTCGGGCGTAATGCCTCGCCATCCAAGCCAGGCAGCCGGGCCTCCCCACCCACCGGGCGGCCCAGCCACAGCATCTCCGCCTTTGCTGGGTTCACCCTCAACCTACTGGCACTCAGCCAACCAGTCACGGCTTCAAGGCACTGTTGGAAACCAGAGGGAACGGAGTCCGGCCGGCCTTCCGTCTTCAGAACGAGCTGGGTGTCGTCAGCGTACTGATCACATTCCAGCCCAAAGCTTCGGACCAGACCAGCAAGTGGTCGCATAGAGATGTTAAATAATAAAGGGGAGAGAATGGCACCTTGAGGGACCCCACAGGTAAGGGGAGCCCTCTCGGAAACCACACCACCCCTTTCCACTCGCTGTCCCCGATTGTGGAGAAAGGACAACAGCCATTTCAGGGCTGTTCCCCTGACTACAGCAATGGCAAGGCGGTGGGCCAAAGGATTGTAATCGATCGTATCAAAAGCTGCTGTGAGGTCCAATAACACAAGCAGCGCTGAGCCGTCCTTGTCCAGTTGGCAACAAAGCTGATCTGAAATGGCGACCAACACAGTCTCCGTCCCGTGCCCAGAACAGAAGCCGGACTGGAAGGGATCTAAGCCGGCTGTGTCCTCAAGGAACTGCTGCAGCTGCCCCGCCACCGCCCTCTCAATCACTTTGCCCAGGAACGGAAGGTTCGACACTGGGCAGTAGTTGGAGGGAACCAAACGATCTAAATTCGGTTTTTTCAGCAGCGGAGAGACCACGGCCTCTTTTAAGCCCTCTAGAACAGTGTTTAACATAAGAAGAGCCATGCTGAATCGGGCCTCAGCCCATCTAGTCCAGCATTCTGTGTCACACAGTGGCCCACTAGTTGTACACAGGGATCTCTAGCAGAAAGGAGGGCAAAACCCTCACCTGCTCCCGACCCCCACAACCAGTACCGGGGAAAATCCTGCCTGCCTCCATCAACATAGAGGTGGCACTTGGATGTCCATTTCAGTAACCACTGATTCCCTTGGTATCCATGAATCTGTCTAATCCTGCCTTGAAGCTGTCCAGGCTGACTGCTGTCACAACCTCCTCTGGAAGTGAGTTCCATAACCCAATGACCCTCTGGGTGAAGAAATATTTCCCTTCATTAGTCCTAACTTTCCTACCTTGGAGCTTCAGGGAGTGCCCCCTAGTCCTAGTGTTGTGTGACAGAGAAAATATTTTTTCTCTATTCACCCTTTCTATCCCATGCATGATTTTGTACACTTCGATCAAGTCACCTCTTAAACGCCGTCTTTCAAGGCTGAAAAGACCAAGGCGTTGCAACCTGGTTTCATAAGGGAGCCGCTCCATCCCTTGGATCATTTTGTTGCCCTTCTTTGTACCTTTTCCAGTTCCGTTATATCCTTCTTGAGGTGCGGAGACCAGAATTGTACACAGTACTCCAGATGTGGCCTCACCATAGATTTGTAGAGAGGCAATACAACATTTGCCGACCTATTTTCGATTCCCTTCCTGATCATGCCAAGCATAGAATTTGCTTTTTTCACTGCTGCTGCGCACTGGGTTGACATCTTCATTGAGCTGTCCACCAAAACCCCGAGATCCCTTTCCTGGTTTGTCTCGGAAAGCTTTGACCCCATCAGTTGATAAGTGTATTTGGGGTTCTTTGCCCCGATGTGCATGACTTTACACTTGTTTAGGTTAAAATGCATTTGCCACTTTGTTGCCCATTCACTCAATTTCGAGAGATCTTTCTGGAGCTCTTTACAATCCGTTTCATTTTTAACTACCCTGAACAGTTTAGTGTCATCTGCAAACTTTGCTACCTCAGAATTCACTCCTACATCCAGATCATTTATGAATAAATTAAAAAGTAACGGACCCAAAACTGAACCTTTGGGGTACGCCACTTCTCACCTCTTTCCACCCAGAGAAATGTCCGTTTATTACCACCCTTTGTTTCCTACAGTTTAGCCAGGTTCCAATCCAGGACAAGACCTGTCCCCTGATTCCATGGCTGAAGAGCTTATTTAGGAGCCTTTGGTGAGGGACTTTGTCAAAAGCCTTTTGAAAGTCAAGGTAAACAATATTGACTGGGTCCCCTTCATCTATGTGTTTATTTACACCCTCAAAGAATTCTATCAAGTTAGTAAGACATGATTTGCCTTTGCAGAAACCATGTTGATTTTCCTTCAGCAATGCCTGTTCTTCTATGTGCCTAGTAATTTTTTTCTTTAATAATGGTTTCCATCACTTTGCCTGGGACTGAGGTTAAACTAACTGGCCTATAATTTCCTGGATCACCCCTGGATCCTTTCTTGAAGATCGGAGTTACATTTGCCTCCCTCCAGTCCTCGGGTACAGTGCCTGATCTTAGAGAAAGGTTATATATTTTGGCTAGAATTTCAGCAATTTCACACTTGAGTTCCTTAAGAACTCTGGGGTGGATGCCATCTGGCCCTGGTGATTTGTTGACATTTAGTTTAGTAAGGCATGTGAGAACATCTTCCTTGTTTATCTCTATCTGGTTTAATTCATTTAATTCCCTCCCTGAAAAAACTGACTCAGCTGCAGGCATATGTTGTCTGTCCTCCTGTGTGAAAACGGAGGCAAAGAAGTCATTTAGCCGCTCGGCAATCTCCTTGTCTTCACCTATTGTCCCTTTCTTACCATTTTCGTCAAGTGGCCCAACTGCTTTTCTAGTTGGGTTTCTGCTTCTGATGTACTTAAATAAGTTTTGCTATTTTTAAATGTTCTTAGCTATATGTGCCTCAAAATCTCTCTTGGCTGTCCTGACAGTTGCTTTGCATTTAGTTTGCCAGAGCTTGTGTTCCTTTCTGTTCTCCTCAGTAGGAAGAGCCTTCCATTTCTTAAATGAGTTTTTCTTCTTTCCAATCACATCTTTTACTTCATTTGTAAGCCATGCCGATGTCCTCTTGGACTTTCCCGGCCTCTTTCTTATTTTAGGAATGCATTTTAGTTCGGCTTGTTTTAAAGTATTTTTAAACAATTTCCAAGCATTTTGGAGGGATTTGATTTTTTTTACTGTTCCTTTTAGTTTGTTCTTTACTATTTTTCTCATTTTGTTGAAATTTCCTTTGTGAAAATTTAAGGTCTCTGTGTTAGTTTTCACTGACAGTTTGGTTGATTATTGTGTTGTGGTCACTGGTACCTATGGGCTCAGTTACAAGGACATCTTGAACGAGATCTTGTTCATTAGTTAGCACCAAGTCCAGGATCCCTTTTCCCCTGGTTGGTTCCATGACCATCTGCTCAAGGGAATAATCAGCTAGCATGTCGATGAACCTTGTCTCTCTTTCATGCGTAGAACAAGAATTTAGCCAATCTATTCGGGGATAATTGAAGTCCCCCATTATGACTAATTTATTGCTTTTTGACGCCTGCTTAACTTCATTTTCCAGATAGCAGTCTGCCTCTGGAGTTTGGTTGGGATGGCAATAGCAGATCCCTAGTGCTAGATTAGTTTTTTGTCCTGGGACTTTTACCCACAATGTTTCTCTGGGAGAGTTTGAATTTTCTTGAAATTCTAATTCATGAGATTCTAGCTCTTCATTTATGTACAAGGCCACACCGCCACTGTTTTTCCCTCTCCTGTCTTTCCTGTACAGTTTATAACCTGGAATTTTTGTGTCCCAATTGTTTTCCTCTGTCCACCAGGTTTCTGTTATGCCAATAATGTCAATATTTTTTCTTTTGCCAAACATTCCAACTCTCCTATTTTTGTTCGAAGGCTTCTAGCGTTTGCGTACAGACATTTATATTTATTGCTCTGATGCCCTTTCAACTTTGGCTGTTTATGAGAATTTGTAGAAGGCCTACCATGTCCTACCTCTTGACTACTTTCTATCTTTTCTGTTGACTCAGCCATTTGTGCATAAATTTCATCCTCCATACTTGGCGTTTCACCCTCTCGAACTGGAAGCTGCCCAGCTCCTGTCGACTTTCCCCTAGGAATCAGTTTAAAAGCTGCTCTGAAGCCTTTTTAATATTAATTGCCAGCAGTCTGGTTCCATTTTCGTTCAAGTGTAACCCGTCCCTTTTGTAAAGGTTTGGCTTTCCCGAAAATGTCCCCCAGTTCCTAACAAATCTAAAGCCTTCCTCTCGACACCACTGCCTCATCCACGCATTGAAGCTCCTGAGCTCTGCTTGTCTGGCTGTCCCTGCGCGTGGAACCGGTAGAATTTCCGAGAATGCTACCTTTGAGGTCCTGGACCTTAATCTTCTACCTAGCAACCTAAATTTGGCTTCCAGGACCATCCGTTTGGCCTTCCCAATGTCATTGGTACCGACGTGTACCACGACTGCTGGCTCCACCCCGGCACTATCTACCAGCCTATCTAGATGCCTCGTGATGTCCGCAACCTTTGCACCCGGCAGGCAATTTACCATGCGGTCATCACATCCATCACAAACCAGTGTGCCGGGGCACACTAGTGTGCCGTGAGTGATCATCAGGTGTGCCTAGGGAAATTGGAACCTCCAGGAAAGGGGGAGGGGGAGTCTAGTGTGTTGAAGTATTAAAACCCTAAGAAACGTACCTTGATAAAGGCACAAAATTACAAATACCCCCCTCCCCACCCGTTGTCTACTTGGTCTCTCCCTCTCCATGCATTGGGAAGGCCCGCCTCCCTTTCCCCAAGTAGAGACCCCCTATTGCCTCCTGGGGGTTCTGTGTGGGAAGTTTGGCCCAGTTCTATCATTGGTGGGGTTCAGAATGCTCTTTGATTGTAGGGGAACTATAAATCCCAGCAACTACAACTCCCAAATGTCAAGGCCTATTTCCCCTGAACTCCATCTGTGTTCATATTTTGGCATATTGAGTATTGATGCCAAGTTTGATCCTGATCCAACATTGTTTCAGTCCGCAGTGCTCTCTGGATATAGGTGAACTACAACTTCAAAACTCAAGGTTTGCCCACCAAACTCTTATAGCATTTTCTCTTGGTTATGGGAGTTCTGTGTGGGAAGTTTGTGTCTTTCTGCCATTCCTGCCAGGATATCTATGTTGAGTTCATCAAAACAGGCCCAGGTTTCACACTGAGTGTATAAATACATTAAAAAACATATTAACTATACGTAGGTTGGGAAACACTGCTCTAGAAAGACTCCTTGCTCAAGGGAACTGTTGATTACATTCAACAGAGGGTCACGTAATTCTTGCAGGCTGGCTTTCACCAGCCAGGAGGGACACGGATCGAGGGAGCATGTGGTCGGTCTCACTGCAGCTAACAGTTTGTCGACATGTCCTGGATTCTGGTTTCTCCTCCAGCTACACCCACTCATCCTCACTTACTTCAGTTGCTGCAAAATTAGTCCAAAGGGCAAAAATAGGTTGCACTCAATGGTACTTAACTCAGTTGACTCCATAGAAAGTGCACAGTCTTGCATTAGCATCACGACTCAGTCTTTGACCTAGAATGGGGTTTGCTTACATCACATTCCCAGCACAAGGAAGCCAACTCAGGCTCTTCGGATGGAACAGATGGCGAATCCTGGAACAGGTATCAGGATTTGGCAACAAACTGCAGGGCTGGAGACTGCCAAGCCACCCGCGCTGAGGATTTCCCAACCTTTGAACACACTCCCTTTGGTACCGATGCTAACGGCAATTGTGGCATGGTGGTGCTGGGGGAAATTTACAGAGATAATAATAACAATAATAATTTTATTCTTATACCCCACCACAATCTCCCTGAAGGTATTCAGGGCAGCTTCCAAGGGGACAAGCACATGTTACAATAAAAACAGCCATAAAATAAATCAAATAAAAACATAACACAATCACAAATCTCTCTTGGCATTACTTCGCGAACGAAGATTCTTAGGAAGGACTCATCCCACGGTTTTTACAAGCACGTTGATAACTCAAAAGGCCAATCTGAGGTAGGCAAGTTCAGTTGCAGAAAGCACAGCAGAAAGTCTCCTTGGGTGATGTTGTTTCCAAGTTGCGGTTCTATCTGCGTTGTCATTTCTCTTCAACACCCATTCGGCATGTCTTCTTGAAAGAGGCCGCAGCATTGTGGATAGTGCGTCTCCATTCCTCCCGATGTGAGGCCAGGGTGGACCCAGGGGAGGTCTAAGGTAATTTTAAATGGTATGTGAACATTATTTTGGTGCGCCCCCAACATTATGTTGCGGCCCCCCATGTAAAACAAATATACAATTATAATATCACAATACCATTAGTAGTATTATATTGTATCAAACAAAAAAACAAACATATTGTATCAATGTATATACAATATATTATACCATACTCATACTATATTATATCATAATTATATTATACTACATTACAATATAATTATATTATAATATATTGACATTATAATACAATATAACATTCTATTATATTATTATTATAAAATAATAAATAAAATTATTTATTTAAATGAAATTATCCTGTACTAAATATTTTCATTACTCCTATAAAACTCAAATAACCCAAAATAAAGTAAAATAAAATATTATATATTACTATTTTGTACAATACCACTCTACTGCAATATTGTTTGTAATATTACATGTAATATAAAATATATCATTATTCTATTGTTATATTGTATTTGTATTATATTGTATAACAATATTAAGCAGAACTGTATAATAATCAACAAGAAATGCAATGTAAATGCATCAAAATCAGAATATATTACCTATCACCCGTCTCATAATTCATAGGAGTCTCCCATAAGTCCAAAATTAGGATCCCAATGTAAATGTAAATAGAAAAACAGCCAAAATGTTCACATGAGGTCGAATACAGGCAGCGCGGCCTGGGCAAACTTGGGCCCTCCCTCCCTCTAGGTGTTTTGGCCTCCAACTCCCACAAGTCCTCATAGCCTCAGGCCCCTCAGGTCTAAGCAGAAATAGAGCCGAAGAAAGGAAGGAGGGAGAGAAGAGGTCACAGAGGAGGAGGAGGAGAGCCCTTCATTCATTCCTTCACTTACACTTCCTTCACGGATTCTTTTCTCCTTCCCCGTAAACGCGCGCGTGGCGGAGACAAAGGGAGGGGGAAGCACTCCCTGCCTGCCCGATAGGGAGTGCTTTGCTTACAGGCTTCTGCGCAAGGGAGGTACTGGGCATGCGCGGAGGTTTTCGCGCATGTGCAGTTGCTCCTGCGCTCAACTTCAGTTCTGGAGCAACTGCGCCTGCGCAAAAACCTCCGCGCATGCCCAGAAGCGGCGTCAGAACACACAAGGCCGGGGCCCAAGAGCAGGCAGCTGCGGCGCTGCCTGAGGAACATCGGCAGGGCCAGGATAGTGTCCCATGCAGCCAGGATGGCGCCCCCTTCCCAGATGGCGCCCTATGCGGCCGCTTACTTGGCCTATCTTGTAGGACCGCCCCTGGGTGGACCATTGTTGGTGATCAATCTGACCAAGCCTGAGATGTTGTTTCAGGTAGTCCTTATATCTCTTTTTGGGGGCGCCTCTCTTGCGCTGACCCCTGGCGAGTTCACCATAGAGTAGTATCTTTGGGAGGTGGTGGTCCTCCAACCTAGAGACCTTGTGCCCTGCCCAGCGCAGCTGTGTTCTCAATAGCATGGCCTCAATGCTGGTGATCCCTGCTTGCTCAAGGACAGCAACATTAGTCACATAATCAGTCCAGTGTATATTTAGGATTGTGCGAAGACAGCGCTGATGAAAGCGTTCGGAGTCGTAGTTGTTGGCGATAGGTGCCCCATATTTCAGACCCATAGGGAGAATAGACAGTATGATAGCTCTGTACACACTGATTTTGGTGCTTTGCCTCAGGTGCTTGTTGCTCCAGACTCTTTTGTGAAGCCTTCCGAATGCACTCTATGCCTTTGCTCATCTGTGATCGATCTCTTTGTCAATCTTGGTGTCTGAAGAGATGATGCTTCCCAGGGAGGTGAACTGCTGAACGGACTTAAGCACAGATTCGCCTATGCTGACGTGGGGATGATGGTGTTCTTCCTGTGGTGTGGGCTGGTAGAGGACTTCCGTTTTCTTCAGGCTGACTTCCAGCCCAAACAGCTCTGCAGCTGTTGCAAAGCAGGATGTGAGGTGCTGCAGGGCTGCTTCTGAATGGACCACAAGGGCGGCATCGTCAGCAAAAAGCAGCTCACGGACTAGATAGTTGAGAGTCTTAGTGCGAGCCCTCAGACGGCTTAAGTTGAACAAGCTACCATCAGTACGATAGCGTATATATATGCCGTCTTCTTCTTGGAGGTCTGCCATAGCCCTTTGGAGCATCATGCTGAAGAAGACTGTAAATAGGGCTGGTGCAAGAACACAAACTTGTTTCACTCCATTAGTTGTTAAAACAATAAGGCTGAGATAAAGTTCAAACCTGGGATCAGGCTCAAATAAGTGCAATGATCAATCAAAACTGTATTACGGTCACAGACCAGCACAAAGCGGGCACAAGCGCCCTAAGAGGAGAAGGACAACTCCCCAGTAAACAGCTATTTAAAATCAGACTAGAAATCAGTATAAAAATATATTTTTGTGTCAATCATCACCCGTCTGATCTTAAGGGCAGCAGCACAGAACTTAGCAACACTCTAAGTCATTGCAATGCTAGAGTCCGAAAGCAGCAGCAGGGTGGAATAGCATCTTTCACTGCGCCCCGGGTACTTTAAAAGCCATGACCCAATGAGATTGGACCTAAGATCTCTGTAGAACATGCATTGAAGAAGCACGTGCTCAGTTGTTTCCACATGACCAGACCCACAGGGGCATCGTCTCTGCTTGAAGGGGGTCTTCTGATACCTCCCCTCCAATACAGCCGATGGGAGGGCATGGCACCTTGCCAGGGTAAAAGCCCTTCGGTGTTTGGGCACCTCCAGGTCTGTTAGGTATGCAGGGCCGGCCTGACATTTTCCGGGGGAGTACGCGAGGTAAATTTTGGCGCCCCCCCGGCCGCCACATCATGCCGCCGCCGCCGCCTCTTCCGCCGCCGCCTCTTCCGCCGCCGCTTCCGCCGCCGCCGCTTCCGCCGCTTCCGCCCGAAGCACGTTTCTGCGCATGCGCGAATGTCCGCGCATGTGCACTGCGGCCCGAGCGCACCTGCGCGCTGGCTCCAAAGCCGCAGGCGCTCGGAGACTCAGTGCCCATGCGCAGACATTCGCGCCTGCCCAGAAGCAACTACAGGCGCTGTAGTGCCTGTAGTTGCTTCTGGGCATGCGCAGAAATGTCCGTGCTTCGGGAGGCGTGCTGCAGCCGGCCCGTGGGGCCGGCTGTGCGGCGGCACCGGCGGTGGCAGGGCGGGGGCGCGGAAGCGAGGTGGTGCCGCAGTGCCCCTCCCAGCTGGTGATGCCCCGCCCAGCCGGTGGCGCTCTACGCGGCCGCTTACATCGCGGAATCGCTGGGGCCGCCTCTGTAGGTATGCCACGGGGGCAGTGAGGTATCCAGTGGCTTCACTAACAATGAAGGCTGGGGAACAGGCTAGGTCGGATTGGCGCTCTATGTCCAGTATCCGTTGCTTAATAAGATCCTTGCAATGATTCCGAGATGGGGCAAGTGGAAATTGCGGGATTAAAGTGAAACAGAGGCTGAGGAATATGCTTAGAAAAGGCCGAGTGGCTTAGATGTATGTGTAACAGGGAGATTACTTCTTTAACCCGGCATGTAGTTTATTATATTGTATTCCTAGACAGGGAATATTTTGTTAGATACCAGTAGGTGAAGCCACTGGCCCCAATCCTGCAGATATGGGGTGTGCATTAAATGAAAACCATGGCATATCCTAAGTAGGATTTCTTGTCTTGGTTTAAACTAGTAACACATAATACAAATAAGAAGCTTTCCATGCCGCATCACCATCTGCTCTGAAGTCGAATTAGTCTATTCTGTGATGCTAAATGGAGAGATCCCTCGGAGACTTTTCTTCATTAGACTGGTGTCATTCTCTTCACGATGAATGCGATGGAAGACACTATTAAGAGCCTGGGAGTTGTTGGTGTCTTTATTGGTCAAACAGGAATCCTACTCATCCTGCTTTGATTAAGGCCAGAATGTCCTCCCTTATCACCTCTACAGCTCCAGTGAAGCAAACAACACTGTGACACAGGGGGCAATATTTTTCCCATTCAGGTTTTGAGTGCAGCGATCTCGGGGGAACGTATGGGGTGAGGCGGTCCCTCAGGTACACTGGCCCTAGGCCACACAAGGCCTTGAAGGTCAACACCAGCACCTTGAAGACAATCCGGTACTCTATTGGCATCCAGTGCAATTGCTGTAGGATTGGTGTGATGTGCTCTCTCGCAGGCGCTCCCACCAGCAATCGAGCAGCAGCCAGGGGTGGTCTGTCCATGTAAGCAAACTAAACGGCCGCATGGGGTGCCATCTTGGATGGGCGCCGCCACGCCGCTGTAGCAAACCTCCCTGCTGCTGGCCTGCTGCCTGTAGCAGCTTCTGAGCATGCGCGGACATTTTCGCGCATGCCCAGAACCTCCAGAGCTGAAGTTCAGCTCCGGCAGTTCTGGGCATGCGCAAAAATGTCCACGCATGCTCAAAAGCTGCTGCAGGCAGCAGCAGGGATCGGCGCCAGCTGCACCGCCGAAGCAAAACTCCCTGCTGCTGCCTGGAGCAGCTTTTGAGCATGCATGGACATTTTCGCGCATGCCCAGAACCACCGGAGCTGAACTTCGAAGGCCTCTCCTAGCGCTTCCTGGAGCCCGCTGCCGGCCCTTCCCATGGGGCATTGCACAGGGCAAGGGAGAGCGCAGGGGGAACCAGAAAGGACGAGGAGGGGCCTTTGGAGGCCTTCAAATTGCACAGGGCAAGGAGTGGCGGCACGCAGGAGGAATGGAAGGAGCGCGCAAGGTGCCACTTAAAATGGGGGGAATAATGTTGGGGGGAATAATGTTTTTTTTGGGTTTTTGGGGGGGCCAAAATAATGTTCACCTACCATTGGAAATTACCTTAGACCGCCCCTGGCGGCAGCATTTTGCACCAGCTTGAGTTTCCGGGTTGTCGACAAGGGAAGGCCAATGTAGAGGGCGTTACAGTAGTCTAGACTCGAGATGACCGTCGCCTGGATCACCGTAGCGAGGTCATTCCTGGATAGGTAAGGAGCCAGTCACCTGCTAACCATGGAAACCTGGGTCTCCATCAATAGCAGTGGGTCCAGTTGGATCCCCAGGCTTTTTACCAAAGTTGACGGGCTTAGCCGCTCGCCACCCAGGGTAGGCAACCGGCACTCACCGACACCAGGACGACCCAGCCATCGGATCTCCATCTTCGATGGATTCACCTTCAACCGGCTGGAATGCAGCTATCCAGTCACGGCTTCAAGGCATTGATGGAAACAATCGGGTACGGTGTCCGGCCTGCCCTCCATTCTCAGCACCAGCTGGGTGTCATCAGCGTACTGACGACACTCCAGGCCAAAATTGTGAACCAGTCGGGCAAGTGGACGCATATAGATATGAAACAATAAAGGGGAGAGGATAAAGTAGGTCAGATGCGGAACTTCAATTAGACCTCTCTCTGGGGCTTGGATGGAGTGGGGCTGGGCAGGATGGGCAGGTCTTTCTCTCTCTCTCCTCCAAAACCTTGGGAGAAAAGATGCAAGGAAGCGCCCCGTCCTCCAGAGATAGCCCAGATGTCAGGTGGGTAGTTCTCCATTCCAAAATGGTTATCAGAAGTCCTTGGGGAGGACCAGGAAAATGGCCTGCTGTTGAGACCACCTGGTCTCACAGACCGCGCTCTGCCCATCAACGTTCGAAATGTAAGAGTTAGATTGCAAGGTGGTAGAAAAAGGAGAAAGTTGTCCTATGGAGTGACACATATGAAAGGTTTTGAATATTTCCCTCACTGTAGTGCTAGAAAGGTTGGGGCAGAAGGAAAGACGTCAGGATTCTTACTCGGAGGTTCCGTTTTGACCCTCTTCGCGGTTGCAAAAGAGAGAAGCAAAATACATAGGAGGCAAAGAACCATAAGATCCTTTCCAACTCCATTCTTTCACAACTGTCTGACTTTAGGTGTTTTATGAATAATGGATCGGACAAACTGTTCCTCGGCCTCTCTGGATACGTGAGCAAGCTGGGCTGAGTGACTGTATCCCTTCTGTTTACTCGGAAAGATCCCCTCGTATCATCAAGGGGGGACGGAGTAGAGCGCTTTTGTCAGTCTGCGCACAAAGCCTTAGGGACATGAGTGAAATTGGACCATCTGTCAGGGACTCAAGCGGACAGGCCTTGAACCGGTGACATCTCATGCCAGGCAGGGCGATTACCTCTGGGTCACCTCCAGATGGGGGGAAATGGAGTTGATCCATTTTTTATTTATTTATTTATTTATTATTTAATAAATAATAAATAAATAAATAATAAATAATTTTTTTGCGGGTGAATTCAGTTTGTCATATGGTTGGAGAGAACATGAAATAAAGCTAGCTAGACCTTGGAAGCTGCCAAGGTTCCAGCACCAGAATCCATGGATATTCAAATCCCACATCTCTATCTCTATAAATAATAAAGCGGAATGTTTGTATGTATGTATGTATGTTTGTATGTTTGTATGTGGCAGCGTTCTGATTGGCTCCCGGCCTCTACATTCTGACAACATGACTGGTTGCCAGTGCGGGAGAATTTGCATAACGCCTCTATTGGCCAGCCAACACGAACATTCCGACCCTCTAAACTGGCAGAAGAGGAGAAGGCAAAGGCCTGAGGCAGTCGTCAACACAAACATTCCGACGCTCTAAAGTGGCAGAGGGGGTCAGGAAAAGGCCTGAGGCAGTCAGGCATGGTGGAAGATGATATTAAAAAAATATTTATTTATTTATTCGACTTCTACACCGCCACTCCCGGAGGCTCAGGGCGGTTTACGGAAGGATTAATTTAAAACAGGGGTGCCCACACTTTCTCAGCATGTGAGCTACTTATAATAAAACCAAGTCAGAAAGACCTACCTACCTCCTCAAGGCTGGAGAAGCTGCTGGTAGAGCTGAAGCCAGGGAGGGGGCAGGGCTTGGTGCAGCCCAGCTCCGCCCCCCTCTGGCTTCAGCTCTACCAGCAGCTTCTCCGGGCTTGAGGATGGCAGTGCCAAGCCAGTGGTGCCATAGCTAGCACAAGGCTGCCTTGGCACTGCCCTCCTCAAAGCTGGAGAAGCTGCTGATAGGGCTGAAGCCAGGGAGGGGGCAGGGCTTGGTGCAGCCCGGCTCTGCCCCCTTCTGGCTTCAGCTCTACCAGCAGCTTCTCCGGGCTTGAGGATGGCAGTGCCAAGCCAGCCATAGCTAGCACAAGGCTGGCTTGGTACACAGAGCCCCCATGATCCACTCACATTGCTGGTAGAGCTGCAGTTTGGTGCAGGAGGGTGCACCATGGATGGCTTGCAGTTTGGAGTACCTTCTTGACTCACTTCGAGTGTGCTGCGACCCTCATCCAATGACTGCTCAAGACCAAACTTGGCACACATAACCCCAGTACCCCTTAACATCCTGAAGAGGCTTAGGAAAGGTGGACCACGGATTATGGGATTTGTAGTACTTTCAAATGCTTTTGTTCCAACAGACCACTGTGGCCCCCAACAAAGAACAATAAAGACCTAACTTGGCACACAGAGCCCCTATGACCCACTCTACATTCTACTGCAGTTTGGAGGAGGGTGGACCATGGATGATGGGACTTGAAGTACCTTCACTCACTTCTCGAGTGTGCTGCGACCCTCATCCAATGACTGCTCAAGACCAAACTTGGCACACATAACCCCCAGTACCCCCTTAACATCCTGAAGAGGCTTAGGAAAGGTGGACCACGGATTATGGGATTTGTAGTACTTTCAAATGCTTTTGTTCCAACAGACCACTGTGGCCCCCAACAAAGAACAATAAAGACCTAACTTGGCACACAGAGCCCCTATGACCCACTCTACATTCTACTGCAGTTTGGAGGAGGGTGCACCATGGATGATGGGACTTGAAGTACCTTCACTCACTTCTCGAGTGTGCTGCGACCCTCATCCAATGACTGCTCAAGACCAAACTTGGCACACATAACCCCCAGTACCCCCTTAACATCCTGAAGAGGCTTAGGAAAGGTGGACCACGGATTATGGGATTTGTAGTACTTTCAAATGCTTTTGTTCCAACAGACCACTGTGGCCCCCAACAAAGAACAATAAAGACCTAACTTGGCACACAGAGCCCCTATGACCCACTCTACATTCTACTGCAGTTTGGAGGAGGGTGGACCATGGATGATGGGACTCGAAGTACCAAAGACCAACCTTGGCGCACTATGCCTTTCTCAAATAACCCAAGCTAGTTATTAAATAAACAAGACACTTCTATATAATTTGGAAAACACAGAAGGAGAAACAAATCCCAAATACAAAACTTAACTTAAACTACGTAATGCTACAAACGCAATGTATAACATTACAAAAACAATCCACACCCTCCAAAAGACAAAGAGAAAAGGGGGAAAGACAACGACTCCCAACGCTCCAGCTAATGGTTCTAATTATCCAATTATCTCATGTGCTCTAATTATAAAACTTTATGTGAGAAGTCACATATCATTCTGAACTCCTCTTCTTCCAATACTAATACTGAGATTCTCTCCCCAAAGTCCCTTAAAAGACAATTACTATAGTCCCCAATCTTTATTAAAACTCTGTAATGGCTTCTCACTAATTAATATTGCTAATTTTATATCCTTGGAGTGTGTTGGATGCAGGATCTCAGCCGACCTTCTCTGAACACACAAACAAATCCACGCATTTTTCATGCAGAATAATAAGTTCTGGACTTGAAAGACTTTTGTTTGACTAGGACGCTGTTTCTCAACCTTCCTCCTGCCGCAACCCCGTAATACAGTCCCTCATGTTGTCCTTTCTCCACAACCGGGGACAGAGAGTGGAAAGGGGTGGTTTGGTTTCCGAGAGGGCTCCCCTTACCTGTGGGGTCCCTCAAGGTGCCATTCTCTCTTCTTTATTATTCAACATCTATATGCGGCCACTTGCTGGTCTGGTCCGAAGCTTTGGGCTGGAATGTTCTCAGTACGCCGACGACACCCAGCTCGTTCTGAAAATGGAAGGCCGGCCGGACTCCGTACCCTCTTGTTTCCAACAGTGCCTTGAAGCCGTGACTGGTTGGCTGCGTGCCAGTAGGTTGAGGGTGAACCCAGCAAAGACGGAGATGCTGTGGCTGGGCCGCCCAGTGGGGGGGGGGAGGCCCGACTGCCTAGCTTGGATGGTGAGGCATTATGCCCGACATCCTCAGTAAAGAGCCTTGGGGTCGTCTTAGACCCATTGCGTGTGCAAGCATGACACACCTCGCGCCAAGAAACATGCGGACACATTGGTTGATAAGTGGTTGGATAAAATTGGCCACAACTCGTTTATTGAAAGCAGGAACGAAGGGGTTGGCGGCCATGCTTGGGTCCTGGATCATGGTAGACGGCCCCCACAAATGCCTTGAGGTGATAGCAAGCCAGGGGTGCGAGCGGCCAATGCCTGTCCACGGAAACTCAGCACCCCAGTGGGCCTGGGCGTTATCCCCCCTAACAACCAAGGGGTGATAAGCCAACCTGATCCAGGGGCCAAGCCACACGCCACACGCCGGACACGGAGCTGCGACAATAACATAACACAATATAATGTCCTAAACATGGTACAATAAATAACAGATACACAAACAGAGCAAAACCAACAATGCAATGAGTAGGGAGGGTGGGCGGCAAAAACAGCCTGCCTCCGAATGAGGCCAGGCAGTCCTGGGCAGCACAAGATACCTGCCCGGGCGGAAATCTGAGCCAGCCAGAAACAGGGAGGGGGCAGGGCGAAGCCAGTCCCCTCATTGGCCGGCTGGCCTGTATGGCGGGAGACCTTCCCGCCATCCGGGGGGCTTCTGGGAGGAAGAGGCTCCCCCGGGCAACAAGATGGCGGGAGGGCAATGCTGCTCCGCAACCCGTCGTGGCTGGTAAGTCAGCCACGCCCATTGTTGTCAATGGAAGCCCAGGTCTCCAGCATCAGCAAAACTGCCTTTTTCCATCTGCAGCAAGCTAGGCTTCTGGCCTCCTACCTATCCAGAGACGACCTGGCCACGGTGCTCCAAGCCACGGTCATCTCGAGACTGGACTACTGTAATGCCCTTTACATTGGACTGCCCTTGTCAGTGATCCGGAAACTAAGCTCGTCCAGAATGCCACTGCTCGACTTCTCTCTGGGACTCCACTGAGATGTCACATAACACCCATGCTCCAGCAGCTCCATTGACTTCCGGTCGAGCACCGGATCACCTTCAAGGTGATGGTGTTAACCTTTAAGGCCTTGCATGGTCTGGGGCCGCTGTATCTGAGGGACCGTCCCCTCCCCTACCAACCCCAGAGGTCACTCCGTTCCGAACAAATGAACCTCCTTGAAGTACCGACCTTCAAAGCAATTCGTCTCACATCGACCTGGCACAGAGCCTTTTCTGTAGTGGCGCCGTCAATACGGAACACCCTTCCTTGCGATGTACGGCCATGCAGGACCTTCTCTCCTTCTGCAAGGCCTGCAAGACTCACCTTTTCCGGCTAGCCTTGGATTGCTAGGCTGCAAATCTTTCTTTAAGCTAGTTTAATATGTTTGCTTTTACCTCTGCGTGTTTTTATTTGACTGTAAGCCGCTCCGAGCCCTCGGGGAATGGCCGCGGACAAGTCCAAATGATAAATAAATAAATAAATAAATACATGTGGTGACCCCTAACCATAATTTTTTGTTGCTACTTCATAACGGTAATGTTGCTAATGTTAGGAATCGTAATGTAAGTATCTGATATGCAGGATGTATTTTCATTCAGTGGACCAAATTTGACACAAATACCTGATATGCCCAAATTTGAATTCTGATCGGGTTCGGAGAGGGATTGATTTTGTCATTTGGAAGTTATAGTTGGTGGATTTATAGTTCATCTACAATCAAAGAGCATTCTGAATTCCATCAATGATGGAATTGAACCAAACTCCCACACAGAAACCCCATTACCAACAGAAAATAATAGAAGGGTTTGGTGGGCATTGACCTTCAGTTTTGGAGTTGTAGTTCTCCTACATCACTGTGGACTCAAACAATGATGGATCTGGACCAAACTTATGGCGAATACTCAATATGCCCCAATGTGAAGACTGGTGGAGATTGGGGGAAAGTAAACATTGGCATTTGGGAGTTGTAGTTGCTGGGATTTATAGTTCACCTACAATCAAAGAATATTCTGAACCCCACCAACAATAGAATTGGACCACACTCCCCACACAGAACCCCAATGACCAACAGAAAATACTGTGTTTTCCGATGGTCTTTGCTGACCCCTCTGACACCCCCTCGCAACCCCAGATTGAGGATCACTGGACTAGGGTCACTTCCAATGGGTTTTCTGACCCCCTTTTGACTTGAGATTCAAATATTGGCACCTATTGTTTCCATCACTACTTTGGAGAAGGGCGTCTGATTTCTTTATCTCCGAGGCTAATAAAGACTGTCGTTCCAAAGCGAACCGGAGCAAGGGTTGCCTATCACCAGATAAGAGGCCTTGCCCAACCTTCTCTCGTTGATGGTGGCCTCAAGAAGGAAGCCAAGAATGTTATTTACGAAATAAATAGTAATCATTCATTAGTAGAGATAAGAGCAGTTTAGCTGAAAGCTTTCTCTGGAGGTTTGATTTTTGGCCGAGGCGGGCGAAGAGTCATTGGAAAGGATTCCATGAGCTGCCAGAAGGGATTAGTTCTGCAAAAGAAGACATGTCTGCTTGTTTGTCCATTCACATTGCACTCTTTCCGCGGGTCATGGAAAGGACTGCTCACTCCCCATCCAGCCACTGGGTCGGGTCCAAGTGGAACAGACGCAGACAAAGAACACGCCATTTGGGACGATATTTTCCAACTGGCCATAGAACTGGATCGCGTTATTGCAGCAAGCAGAGCAAACCCAATGTATTTGTGGAGGGTGATGGACTATTAAAAGGCAATATGTCTCCCATATCACTGAGGAATAGAATGCACTAGTGTTTCCCAACCAGTGTGCCGGGGCACACTAGTGTGCCGTGAGCGATCATCAGGTGTGCCGTGGGAAATTGGAACCTCCCGGGGGGAGAGAGTCTAGTGTGTTGAAGTATAAAAACCCTAAGAAACGTACCTCGATAAAGGCACAAAATTACAACCACCCCCCTCCCCACCCGTTGTGTACTTGGTCTCTCCCTCTCCATGCATTGGGAAGGCCCGCCTCCCTTTCCCCAAGTAGAGACCTCCTCTTGTCTCCTGGGGGTTCTGTGTGGGAAGTTTGGCCCAGTTCTATCATTGGGGGGTTCAGAATGCTCTTTGATTGGAGGGGAACTATAAATCCCAGCAACTACAACTCCCAAATGTCAAAGTCTGTTTCCCCTGAACTCCATCTGCATTCATATTTGGGCATATTGAGTATTCATGCCAAGTTTGGTCCTGATCCAACATTGTTTGAGTCCACAGTGCTCTCTGGATATAGGTGAACTACAACTCCAAAACTCAAGGTCAATGCCCACTAAACTCTTATATAATTTTCTCTTGGTTCTGTGAGTTCTGTGTGGGAAGTTTGTGTCTTTCTGCCATTCCTGCCAGGATATCTATGTTGTGTTCATTGAAACAGGCCCAGGTTTCACACTGAGTGTATAAATACATTCAAAAACATATTAACTCTATGTATGACTGTGTTAGAGTGTCATTTTGTGTCATTTTGGTTGGTGGTGTGCCCCAGGATTTTGCAAATGTAAAAAATGTGCCGCGGCTCAAAAAAGGTTGGGAAACACTGCACTAGAGGACTGAGAAAATGCTTAGAGTAAACACTTCAACCTCTGGAACTTGGTGAGGTCGCCAGGGACACTCGTATGGTTTCTCCAAGGCCAGGAAAAATGAATTCAGAGCTTTCTTTCAGCAATTATATATAAAGTACGCTCTCAGTTAACTGGGGATTGGTAGAGGTGGGATAAATGTCATTTCTGGTTGCTTGAGAGTTACTATTAAAAAATAGGCATGACACATACTATATCGCACATTATATCTTCTCGAGATCTACAGCAGTGTTTCCCAACCTTCTTCAAGCCGCGGCACACTTTTTACATTTACAAAATCCTGGGGCACACCACCAACCAAAATGACACCAAATAACACTCTAACACAGTAATACGTATAGTTAATTGACCTTGAGTTTTGGAGTTGTAGTTCACCTACATCCAGAGAGCACTCTGGACTCAAACAATGCTGGATCAGGACCAAACTTGGCATGAATACTCAATATGCCCAAATGTGAACACAAATGGAGTTCAGGGCAAATAGACAGGAAGCCGGAGGGAGTCCGAGAGCAGTTTCGCGTGCCCCGAAGAGCAGGGGGAGGAGGGAGGGGCGGGGGCCTGCGGGGAGCCGTTCCCCAGGTTTGTGGCTTCGCCAGGCTTGGTGGAGCCGTGAACCAGGAGAAAGACTCCCCGCAAGGAACAGGCCCTGCCTGGGAGCCGGGTTTGGCTGGCTCGCGTCTCCTGCCGGCAGGGGCGGTCCTACAAGATAGGCCAAGTAGGCGGCCGCCTAGGGCGCCATCTGGGAAGCCGGCGCCATTCTGGCCGCATGGGGCGCCATCCTGGCCCCGCCGATGTTCCTCAGACAGTGCTACAGCTGCCTGCTTTTTTGACCCCGGCCACAAGGCTCCGGCCATGCTTCTGGGCACATGCGGAGGTTTGGCAGGCGCGTTGCTCCTGCTGAAGTTGGCGCAGGGCAACTGCACGCGCAAAACCTCCGCGCATGCCCAGCAGCTCCCTTGCAGGTCCCTAAGGGCCTCCCTTTGTCTCCGCCACGTCGGGCAAGGAGAAAAGAATCAGTGAAGGAAGTGTAAGTGAAGGGAATGAATGAAGGGCTTCCTCCTCCTCCTCTGTGACCTCTCCGGCTCTATTTCTGCCTAGACCTGAGGGCCTGAGGCTATGAGGAGTTGTGGGGTTGGAGGCCAAAACACCTAGAAAAGGAGGGAGGGGCGGGCCCAAGTTTGCCCAGTGAATTTGAACATTTTGGCTGTTTTTCTATTTACATTTACATTGGGAAATTTTGGACTTATGGGAGACTCCTATGGATTATGCTGATGCATTTACATTGCATTTCTTGTTGATTATTATACAGTTCTGCTTAATATTGTCATACAATAGAATACAAATACAATATAACAATAGAATAATGATATATTTTATATTACATGTAATATTACAAACAATATTTCAGTATAGTGGTATTGTACAAAATAGTAATATATAATATTTTATTTTACTTTATTTTGGGTTATTTGAGTTTTATAGGAGTAATGAAAATATTTAGTAGAGGATAATTTTATTTAAATAAATAATTTTATTATTTTATAATAATAATATAATAGAATGTTACATTATATTATAACGTCAATATATTATAATATAATTATATTGTAATGTATTATAATATAATTATGATATAATATAGTATGAGTATGGTATAATATATTGTAAATACTTGGATACAATATACTACTACTATTGGTATGGTGATATTAGAATTGTATATGTGTTTTACATGGGGGCAAAATAATGTTTTTTGGGCGCCAAAATAATGTTCGCCTACCATTTAAAATTACCTTAGACCGCCCCTGCCTGCCGGGCTCGGCGGAAGATGGGAGACGGCCAAACTCGGCTCCCAGGAAGGGTCTGGGCCCTGCGGGGAGCCATTCTCTCGGTTTGCGGCTCTGCCAGGCTTGGTGGAGCCGCGAACCGGGAGAAAGACTCCCCGCAAGGAACAGGCCCTGCCTGGGAGCCGGGTTTGGCTGGCTCGCGTCTCCTGCCGGGCTCGGCGGAAGACGGGAGACGGCCAAACTCGGCTCCCAGGAAGGGTCTGGGCCCTGCGGGGAGCTCTTCTCCCAGTTTGCGGCTTCGCCGGGCTTGGTGGAGCCGCGAACCGGGAGAAAGGCTCCCCGCAAGGAAACGGAGTAGATGGATCTCGGCCCCTGGCTGCTTCCAAAGATTTCCTCCATTTTCCCAGGCTCTTCCTCCATTTGTGCTGCCTCCTAAGTGGAGAGAGAGATATATATATATATATCTCCTGCCCCAGGCCGCTGCTGGCCCCTCTCCCCTCGCCCTCTGGGGCAGGCGCCTGCAGCTGGGCGCGCTCTCCTCCGCCGGTGCCCGTATGGGAGGGAGACCTCGCTGGAGGTTTCCTCCCAGAAGCACGCTCTCCTGACATTTCGCCCTCAGGGGCGGGCTGAGACAACTTTTGGGGGGGGGGTCCGTGATCTGCGCCCCCTTCGGCTTGCGCCCCTAGGCCATGGCCTAGGGTGGCCTTTATGGGTAATCTGGGCCTGAAAAGGAAGACTTTCTCACAGCCACACCAGAGGCACTGCAAGTGGCCAGCTAACGGTCAAGGGACATTTAGCACAATGCCAAGTTTTTAAATTTGTGGGTTTTCTAAACATTACAGCTGTATTCTCAATTCGCTTCTGACACGATAAATAAATACCATAAACCTTGTATTGATTTGACATTAATATTGAAAGGCAGTAATTAAATGGAAATTAAGACCAATATTGACAAACATAAAGTAAAACAATTTTACTCTATTTCATAAACAGCTTTTAAACTTAGAATTACTATTTCTTTTCTTCTGTTTTTTGGGCCTGGTTGCTTGAGCTCCGGTTAACTGAGAGTCTACAGTAGACATTAGACTTGGTTGATCCCAAAAAAAAAGTGGTTCTAAAATCAAATGGGGGGGGGTGTTAAATTAGTAATAGAAAGACTTACAAAAAATTTCCAAAAAAATTCTGAAATGTAACATTATTAATAACGAAATTTGTTATTAGTTCTTATTCCAGCGCATGCTCATTCCAGATGGTTTTGGCCTACAACTCCCAGAAATCCTAACAGCTGGTAAACTGGCTGGGATTTCTGGGAGTTGTAGGCCAAAACTGGAATAAACCACACTGAATTCTAGATTGGACTCCAAATAGGAAGGAGGAGGAGGCTGGTGCAATCACAATGTATCGGCAAGGTGTGAGGGGAAAGCAAGCAAGTCTACAGGGGTGGTCTCCGCAAGAGTAGTAGTCTATCCACACAAAAGCAGCGACGGTTTGTCAAAGTCGAGGTTGTTAGCTAGCGCCGTAAATCAGCTCTCTGGTCGCGTAGGAAAACCTTTGCGACACTTGCTATTTCGGCGGTTTTTTCGAAAATAACAGGATTTATGCAGTTTCACAGGGACAGGAGGACAGGATGGTGAGGTGAAGGTGCTAGGTAGGCTGTAGCAATAAGATGAAGCCAGGAGAAGACAGGGAGAAGGATCGATCGATTCCCTCTGCCATCCATTCCTCATGTCTGCGGCTTTGGCAATGCTTTAGCATGCTTCCCCCTGCCTCTCCCGACCAGACAGAAGGCAGGGACAGGACTCTCTGGTGTGTGAGAGGGGAAGATACGATCTAATTACAATAATTAAGAAAAATGGCGGCCCCCAGGTTCGGTAAACAAAGTCCACTTGTTTACGCTCGGGGTGCGGTAAACATCAAAATTAGCTTTTTTAACGAATCTAATCCGATTTCAAATTATTTTTAAACCGCAGAGACCAAGCCTAGTAGACATGCGTCGTGTTTTGCATCACTTGCTAACATTTTGGCTTTTCCCCCCTAATCACTGAAATCAAAAACATTGGCCAATCATTTTCTTTCTTGCTTGCATTTTGTCAGTAAATCCAAATTCTTCCATCTTGGTCTTAATTATTCTCAATGTTGCTATGTTTGTTTCTGGCCTCATTCCGCTAACTCATCATGTTTGCAAGCGTACGCCCAGATTGATGGGCATTTGACTGCCTTACAGCTGCGATCACGTTCGGAAAGAGGCAGTTCCCATGGCAACGCATCTCAGCCTGCCTTTGTATGCCTTGCGCATCTCCGGCAGATAAGGCAACCTGTTTTGTTTTATTGGAGCCATCACGGATGGGGAGGCATTGGACACCTTCCTCCCCCGACACCAGAGACGACAGAGTCTCCTTTCCTCGACTCCGGCAAAGCAAACCCTATGCAAACCCATAGATGCTGATGGATGCTTTCTGGGAAAGCGCATTTAGTGCACACAAGGGCACTCAAGCCACTTCCGCCTTTTAATTGTGATACATTCACAAAGCCCTCGTCTGAAGCTTTGTGCGGCACAGCTTTGCACATACATCACTCCCCCTGTGAGTAGTTGATACACCCAGATATGACCAATTAAAGCCCAACCGTAATTTATGACCATTCCTTGGTGATGGTATTTGAGATCCTCAACCCATCAAGGACCAAAACTGGGTGATTTTAAATGTTACACCTAGAATGAAACACAGAAAAAGACCACACTTGCCGCACAGCCCCCCCCAAACACCCACTCTACATCCTGATGCAGTTTAATGGGGGGGGGGGGGGACAAGACGGATGATGGGACTTCCTGTACCTTCACTAACTTCCTATGACCACTGTGACCCTCATCCAATAACCAGTACACACCCAACTGCCCGCACAGAGCCCCCATGACCTGCTGCACTTTGGAGGAGGGTACACCACGCATGATGGGACTTGCAGTCCTTTCACTACTTCCATAATACCACTCCAACGCCTTATAATGAAGGAGCAAGATCATACTTGGCAGACGGACCCTCCATGACCCACTCTACATCCTGATGCTGTTTGGAGGAGGGTGGGCCACAGATGATGGGACTTGCAGTACCTTCAGTAATTTCATACCACTGCTACGCCCAATAATGATGGATCAAGGCCAAACTTGGCAGACAGAGCCTCCATGACCCATTCTGAGTCCTGATGCTGTTTGGAGGTCGGTGGGCCACAGATGATGGGACTTGCAGTACCTTCAGTAATTTCATGATACCACTGCTACGCCCAATAATGATGGATCAAGGCCAAACTTGGCAGACGGACCCTCCATGACCCACTCTACGTCCTGGTGCTGTTTGGAAGTGGGTAGACCACAGATGATGGGACTTGCAGTACCTCCAGTAATTTCATGATACCACTGCTACTCGCAATAATGATGGATCAAGGCCAAACTTGGCAGACAGAGCCTCCATGACCCATTCTGAGTCTTGATGCTGTTTGGAGGTCGGTGGGCCACAGATGATGGGACTTGCAGTACCTTCATTAATTTCATGATACCACTGCTACTCCCAATAATGATGGAGCAAGGCCAAACTTGGCAGACAGACCCTCCATGACCCACTCTACATCCTGGTGCTGTTTGGAGGAGGTTACACCATGGACGATGGGACTCACAGTGCCTTCACTAACTTCCTGACACCACTGCGAGCCACAAAAATAACTACTACACACCAACTAATTCGTTTCTCAAAAAACCCGAGCACCGCCGGTTCCCCAAGCTAGTGAACCAATAAGTGATGGTGATGAGGATGATTGCCATACGAGGTGGAAGGCACCTCTCTTCTCACCTCACTGAGGGCAATGCAGAGAAACTCCAGAGAGGAAACAATTGGGGCCAGCTAATCACCTCTCAACAAAAGATTCCCTCAGGCACTAACAAGCCACACCAAAAAAACCGCCAGGCCTTCAAATGCTAATCAAGGTGGCCAGTTGAAACATTCACACCTCGCTCCAACAGACAGGAGCTCTTTCTCCCGCCCTGGACATTATCCCACAGATATATAAACCCAATTTTCCTAGTTTCCAACAGACCTCACAACCTCTGAGGATGTTTGCCATAGATGCAGGTAATACGTCGGGAGAGAATGCCTCTAGAACAGGGCTGCCCAGGAAGTCGCTTTGTGGGAACTTGTCAGTCGCGAGTCGAAATCAGGGCGATCGCAGGCGGATGGGGCACTTCTGCCGTGTGTGCGCGCACCCTGCGCGCGGCGCTCTTTCCGTCCATGGGGCATTGCGGGAAGGCTCCTGCCACCCACACACCGCCTCTTTCTGCCCGCGCGCCACCTCTTTCCGTATAGTTCAATGACCTTGCAGAGTCACGCCGTGCCAGCTGGCAGCGAGGAGGGCGCCCAGGAAGCGCTCCAGGGCCTCCTCGCCCAGGCAGGGGCTTCGCAGCCTCCCTTCCCTGCCTCTCCAACCCCACTGATCCTGGCCCCTTGGAAGGAGCCAAGGCGCGTTATAGCTAACGCACATTGGCTCCTTCCATGGGGCCAGAAGCGGAGGGGATTCCCTGCGATCCTGGCCTCATGGAAGGGGCTAAGGCACGTTATAGCTAACACGCATTGACTCCTTCCATGGGGAAAGGAGCAGAGGGGCTTTCCTCCGATCCTGGCCCCATGGAAGGGGCCAAGGCGTGTTATAGCTAACGCGTCTTGGGTCCTTCCATGAGGCAAGGAGTGGAAGGGCTTCTCTCTGATCCTGGCCCCATGGAAGGGGCCAAGGAGCATTATAGCTAACACGCATTGGCTCCTTCCATGGGGCAAGGAGCGGAGGGGCTTCCTTCCGATCCTGGTCCCATGGAAGGGGCCAAGGCGCCTTATAGCTAACGTGCTTTGGCTCCTTCTATGGGGCCAGGAGCAGAGGGGCTTCCTTCCGATCCTGGCCCCATGGAAGGGGCCAAGGTGTGTTATAGCTATGAGCAATGGAAGCAGGCGAGGGGAGAAGAAGGAGGGCAGTTCTCCTCCCTGCTTCCTCCCTCCTCCAGGCTACACTGCTCGGTCGGTCCCTCCTCCAGGCTACACGATCGACCAGTTCCAGCACCGCGATCGACTGGTTGATCGCGATCGATCTAATGGGCAGCCCTGCTCCAGTCAATTCTATGATATGTTTCCACCAGAAGTTACCAGAGAGTGTGGTCTGTCAGCCCAGGTTCGACTACAGCAGGGCTGTCCAACTGGTGGCCCTGGGGCCGCACACGCCCCCCCAGCCCCTTTCCTACGCCCCCCTCATCTTTTCAATAAAAAATAAAAATAGGAAAATAAATTAAAAAAAAAAATTACCCACTTCCGGGTTCCGGAGGAAGTCTCGCGAGACTACGCCAGCCACGCGGGATCTCGCGTTGAGAGAGAAATCCCGTGTACCTGGCGTAGTCTCGCAATAGTTAATACAGTTGCCGAAATCTCGGGATTCAGCGGCTATGCCAGGGCGAGACTGGACAAGGCCAAGGCGAGGCCTGCGAGGAGCTCCGCCTGGGCCTACTCCAGCTCCTGGCCGCCCTGCTCGGTGCCAGCGAGGCCCCGGCCCTGGTTCCCTTCCTGCCCGAGGCCTCCGCCGCCTTCCGCACCGGCCTCCGGGACCCCTTCCCGCCCGCACAGAGGCAGGCCTGCGATGCCATCGCTGCCTCCACCCGCGCCTCCCCAGGTAATGAACCCACAGCCTCAGGGGTTGGGAGGGTTACCCCAGGCAGGAAGCATTAATTATATTTTATTAATGTATGTATATCCCCTCCCTCCATCCATGTCCCTTTCTGATATTATTATATTTTATTAATCTATTATATAAATGGGTTCACATCATGTGATGTATACCTCAAACAAAGAAACCATACAACGCAGAAACACAATACTTGCCAACAGAAATAGGCCTCAAACAAGGTACGTTTGCAGCAAAGAAACTTCCCCCCAAAACCTAAAAGGCCCCCAAAACAACAAATAAAAATAAAACTACATTTACCAGCATCCTCCGGGCAGCCAAAGACTCACCCAGCCTCTACATTCTGAACAACATGATTGGCTGCCAATAAGGGCAGATTTGCATAACTGCTGCACTGGCCAGCCAACATGAAAATTCCGATCCATAATAAACTGCCAAAACAGAATAAGGAAAAGGCCTGAGCCAATCCCCAACACAAACACCCAAATCACTTCCAACCTAAAATTTACACCCCAAAAAATCACAGACCACGCCCAAAATTGACAGTAAGGCTTCATTAACTAGATTTCCCTAACTAGCCCTCACTTACTGGGAAGCTGTTTACGCTCTGAATTGACAGTAAGGCTTCATTAACTTGATTCTCCCGACTAGGCCTCAGCTCATTGGACATTGTGTATGGCCTGAATTGACAGTAAGGCTTCATTAACTTGCTGTTCCTAACTAGGCCTCAGCTCATGGGACATTGTGTATGGCCTGAATTTACAGTAACCTACCTTGGCACACAGAGCCCCGACCATGCATGATGGGACTTGAAGTACCACCATGGAAAACTGGATTTGTAGTACTTCAAAACCCATCATTCCCCACAGACCACTGTGGCCCAGAACCAAGACCAATAAAGACCCAACTTGGCACACCATGCCCCCATGACCCACACTCCATCCAACTGCAGTTTAGAGGAGGGCACACCGTGGATGATTGGACTTTCTCGCATCTCCCAAAAAGGGCACAGCAACGCGTGCCGGGTACAGCTAGTGTATTTATATTCCCTCCCTGGAGCCGGGGAGGGGGCGGAGCCGGGGAGGGGGTGGAGCCTGGGAGTGATCAGTGATCAGCCCCAGGTGATCAGTGACCGGAATTCGGGCCACAGGTCCGGTAGAAGTTGGACAGCCCTGGACTACAGCACTGAACACTTTCTAATATAATATCTCTTTTTTTTCTTTACATGGAATAAATCCATAATAACTTAATTTCACTTAGATACAGGTAGGAGAAAGAAAAGAGGCTTGGTAATAACAACCCCGAAATCTCAGGATTTTGTTAATTCAGAGTTGTGGTCCAGAGCCATTTCTCCGCTTGTCCCTGCTTTGAACTTTTATCTCTTCATTAGAAAACAGAAGCAGGCAGAAGGCAATTTTCCGGCTGATTCACCTCAATTGGAATAATATTTTACCACTTGTGCTTTGGGCGAAAATGTTAGCAGCCACCTGGACAAAGCAAATAGCAAGATGTGGATATAGCCGGGCAATTCTGAAAGGAAAACAGATCCCTCCCAGTAGATTCCCCTTGCTTTCAATACATATATAGTACCGTGTTTCCCGAAAGTAGATTCCCGGCTGAGGAGAGCCCTCTGCCGCCTCTCTTCCGTTCCCCGAAGAGGAGGCCGCAGGGAACCACGCAATCGCTTGCGGAAGAGAGGAGGCAGAGGGGTTCCTCAGCCGCCTTCCGAGAAGAGGCGACCACAGGGAGGGCGGCGGCGGCGGAGGAGGTGGGATCGAGTGACAATATATTAGCATACAATCGGGGTGTCTTACTAGTAGTCGCAAGGACAAAGCTAAGCTGGTATTAGTGGATGGTAAGTGGTGCTTATTTATTAAACATTGAAACGTAGTTTAAAACTGCCCTTCGTTCTTACATATATGAGTTGTTCTTAATTGTCATCGAGTCAACTTTGACCTGTAGTGACCCTAAAAACGACAGATCTTTGAGAGTGCATCTACACCAGTGTTTCCCAGCCAGTGTGCCATGGCACACTAGAGTGCCGTGAGTGATCCTCAGGTGTGCCGTGGGAAATGGGAACCTCCAAGACCCTTTCTTCCCCCTCCTGCCAAACACTTTTCCTTCTCCCCTCGGGCTCCCTTCTTCCCAGCCTCGCTCTGCTCGTTTTGCCTCGCTCTGCTCTGGGGCGAGTCTGCGCAGTAGCGCCCGCACGGGTCATGTACAGATTTTTTTCATGGATTTGTATGATTTTATGATGTCTTACATAAAAGCACCTTCAATATTTTATGCCTAATTTCTCTTGGGTACTAGGAATTATATACAATAAATTACTAGTTTTGATTATCACAGTTTCTATTAGTTAGCAGAGCATAAAAACTTATATAGAACTGGAATGGGATTTATGCAGTCCTCCAGATGTTATCGAAGTTCACATTCCATGCACAGCATAATACATCTTGCAATATTTTGCAGGTAAAAACTGGGACCCATTGTGACCAAGTAACATCAGAATGTGGTCAATAACAGTTATTAATGAAATATTATATAAGTTAGATGGCAGCTGCAGTTTGCTACTACTTGATCTTTCTGGGAAGGGCAAGATTCTGCCGCCTCCTATATTCTGTAACTATTGAATTGTATGCAAATTTCTTCTGCAATTTGAAATCAATTTGAGACTGCTGAAGCAAGCTGAAAACAAAAGGGGAGACTGGGAGTATGAGAGACATACTGGGACATATAGAGTACATACATAGCAGCTGAAAAAAATGGACAATAAAGGATTGATCAGGACTGTCTCTGCCAAATTGGTACAGCTGAAGTGTAAGATATAACCAAGAGTGATGAACACTGGAAGTATCAACTGCTAAAGGGATGCACAATTAGATCCCTGAAATAGAAAAATCCCCTTGTGAAGTTTACTTCCCATTACATATCTAGAGGCTACAATATTACTTAATAAGTAAGATCATTAATAAGTAAATCAGATCATGCAGGAGGTCCATGTTTTCTGAAATAAAAATTTCTCAACAAACATGTTTTGTGTTATGTCTTTCCCTCTGTGATATAAAGGGTTTTGTTCTGTATTCTTAGTTCAAGAAAATAGTTATACTTCTCCCACTCTTTATGAGTAAAGATGGTGCTACTCTTGGGGAGGGTGGGATGGTCCATCACATGTGGTGAGTTTCTGGCAACCTTTAAAAGACAACAAACCGTCATTTATTTATTTTATTGTTATCTCTTTGCCATCATGAGGGAAGTGACATTTAGAAATCTGCCTGGGGCACCAAAATGTTTCAGGACATCTCTCTTCACACACTCCTGCTGAAACCTAAGCGTGAAGAAGAAGACCGAAATGAAAAGCCTGTCCTCAGATATACTTCATACATATTTCAACAGATTCAGTAACTTCTCTTTCCCAGTCCCCAAAGTTAGTGAGAGCCTGTTGGGAGACTGTAGATCAGACTTCATGTATCTATGTAGCCACATGGACTAATTTGGATCCATGCAGAGAGATTTTGAGTAGAGATGTACATAGCTGAGGGCTGTTTTTCTCCTAATGCTTGAATTTTTAGCTGTCTTTACATCCTCCCTCCCCTCCTGAACACGCTCACGCTGCCCCCTTGGATCAAAATGGCGGCAGAAGCAGCAGTGGAGAAGAAAAAAGAGGCATTCGGCAGGAGGGGGAAGAAAGTGCGAAGGGGGAGGAGGAGGTCTCTGTCAAAAGCTGGCATGGGCAAACTTGGACCTTCCAGGTGTTTTGGACTCCCACCATTCCTACCAGCCTCGGGCCCTTTTCCTCCCCCCCCCCCCAGCCACTGAAGCAGGAAAGGGCCTCAGGCTGCGAGGAATGGTGGGAGTTGGAGTCCAAAGCACCCAGAGGGCCGAACCTTTCCCATGCCTGTTTGAGGGACCTTAAAGTGGTGAGCCTCCTTCCAACATTGGGATTCTGGATAGAAAACAAACAACAACATAACATAACATTGTTTGAGTCCACAGTGCTTTCTGGGTGTAGGTGAACTACAACTTCCAAACTCAAGGTCAATTCCCAAGCAAACCCTTTCAGTACTTTCTGTTGGCAATGAGAGTTCAATATGCCAAGTTTGGTTCAATTCCATTGTTGCAAGAGTTCAGGATGCTCTTTGATTGTGTGTTAACTATAAATCTCAGAAACTGTAACTCCCAAATGTCAAGGTCTATTTTCCCCAAACTCCATCTGTGTTCACATTTGGGCATATTGAGTATTCATGCCAAGTTTGGTCCTGATCCCACATTGTTTGAGTCCACAGTGCTCTCTGGATATAGGTGAACTACAACTCCAAAACCCAAGGTCAATGCCCACCAAACTCTTATAGCATTTTCTCCTGGTTATGGGAGTTCTGTGTGGGAAGTTTGTGTCTTTCTGCCATTCCTGCCAGGATGTTGCGTTCATTGAAACAGGCCCAGGTTTCACACTGAGTGTATAAATACATTTAAAAGTGTATTAACTCTATGTATTACTGTGTTAGAGCGTCATTTTGTGTCATTTTGGTTGGTGGTGTGCCCAGGATTTTGTAAATGAAAAAACTGTGCTGCGGCTCAAAAATGCTTGAAAAACTCTGATCTAAACTATATAATTAATCCAGTTTGACACCACTTAGACTGACCAATGCTATGGAAACCTGGAAGCTGTAGTTTTATGAATTGTTTGCACTTTTTTTAACAAGGAGAGCTGGTGTCTCACCAAGACTCTAAAGGCCGTAGGGCTCTAAGTCCGTTAGCCGTGAGCTGCTTTTTGCTGACGACGCTGCCTTTGTCAGCCATTCAGAAGCAGACCTACAGTGCCTCACATCTTGCTTTGCAGCAGCTGCAGAGCTGTTTGGGCTGGAAGTCAGCCTGAAGAAAAGGGAAGTCCTCTACCAGCCCGCACCACAGGAAGAACACCACCATCCCCAAGTCAGCATAGGCACATCTGTGCTTAAGTCCGTTCAGCAGTTCACCTACCTGGGAAGCATAATTTCTTCAGATGCCAAGATTGATAAAGGTATACATCACAGATTAGCAAAGGCATAGAGTACATTTGGAAGGCTTCACAAAAAAGTCTGGAGCAACAAGCACCTGAGGCAAAGCACCAAAATCAGTGTGTACAAAGCTATCGTACTCTCTATTCTCCTCTATGGGTCTGAAACATGGGTCACCTATCGCTAACACCTATGACTCCTTGAACGCTTTCATCAGCGCTGTCTTCGCATAATCCTAAATATACACTGGACCGACTATGTGACAAATGTTGCTGTCCTTGAGCAAGCAGGGATCACCAGCGTTGAGGCCATGCTATTGAGAACACAGCTGCGCTGGGCAGGGCACGTCTCTAGGATGGAGGACCACCGCCTCCCAAAGATTCTACTCTATGGTGAACTCGCCATGGGTCAACGCAAGAGAGACACCCCCAAAAAGAGACACAAGGACTCCCTGAAACAACATCTCAGGCTCGGCCAGATTGATCACCAACAATGGTCCACCCTGGCCTCACATCGGGAGGCGTGGAGACGCACTATCCACAATGCGAGAAGACACGCCGAACGGGTCTCGAAGAGTAACGACAACGCAGAAAGAACCACAACTTGGAAACAACATCACCCAAGGAGACTTTCTGCTGTGCTTTCTGCAACCGAACTTGCCTATCTCAGATTGGCCTTTTTAGTCATCAACGCGCTTGTAAAAAGCGTGGAATGAGTCCTTCCTAAGGATCTTCGTTCGCGAAGTAATGCCGAGAGAGAGACAGTGTAGATGTAGCCTTAGATTCTGTGATTGTATAATGTTTTGATATGCTATTCCATAGCCAAGCCATAAAAATGGGGATGTTCTTAAGCATTAGAGGGAAGCAGACCAAAGCAAAATGTTTTTTATGTCTACCTTAGGGCGTTTCCATTCTATCCTCCCCGGTGGTGGAGTGCTGTAGAAGATGGATTCATCCGATGCTGGAAATTCGGGGTCTTCAAAGAGCCTCCCTTTTCCGAGGCACTGTTGCTTCAGTTCCTGGTACTTTTGATTCCTGAAGACTTTTGCTGGAGCCGTCGAACACATGCCGTTCTGTCCAAAGGGGGAAAAAGACCCAGTGTTTAGTGAAAGCTGCTTATCAACAAATCGGCTTGATTCAATGCAGCAAGAGATGAACACAGGGCAAGAGAAGGAAGGAGTTTACAACGGATCTCAAGTGATCTATCCCAGTGTTTCCCAACCTTTTTTGAGCCATGGCACACTATTACATTAAAAAAAATCCGGGGGCACACCACCAACCCAAATGACACAAAATGACACTCTAACACAGTAAAGAACGGCTGGGGGGTGGTGGCCTGCTGGGAGCAGCTGCTGGGAGTGCCAAAGCCGGGGGAGGAGGCGGAGCCAGGCCACGCCATGCCCTGCCCCCTCCCCCTGGCTTCAGCTCTCCCACAGCTTCTCCATCCTTGAGGGGGCAGTGCCAAGCCAGCGGTGGCAGAGCCAGCACAATGCTCTCCCTTTGCCTCTTAAGCCTCTCCCTATGTCCCCTGCGTGCCGAATATGGACGGAGTGCTGACGTGACGTGTTTACAGGCTTCGGCTTCAGCGCCTGCAGGAGCTTCTGGGCATGCGCGATGGCTCTGGAGTTCAATTTTAGCTCCGGAGCCACTGTGCATGCGCGAAAATCTCCGCACATGCCCAGAAGTTCCTGCAGGCCAGGCGCTGAAGCTGACGCAGCAGCAGGGAGGTTTGTTACAGCGGCGTGGCCGGCGTGGCGGTGCCCTTCCCAGAAGATGGCGCCCTACGCGGCCGCTTACTTTGCGTATAAGTCGGACTGCCCCTGCTCCCTTCCCTCCCTCTTTCTCCCTCCCTCCATTCTCTTCCAGACTTTCATCCTTCCTTCTGTTTCATCTTTCCTTCCTCCTTTCCTCCCTCCCTCCCTCTCTTTCTCCTTCCATCCTTCCCTTCCACCCTTTCATCCTTCCTTCCTTCCTTCTCTCTTTCCTTCCTCTTTCCCTTCCTTCTTCCTTCCATCACCTCTTAGCAGGGAGTTCTAGTACGCAGCCCCCAAGGTAGAAAGTTTGCCCGTGCCTAGGATAGAGGCAGAGGGACTTGGGTGATTTGCATCTTCTGACCCTGGACGGCGTGACACTATGCCCGTCGTCTTCTGTCAAGATCCTAGGGGTAACCTTGGACCCCCTGTTGGCAATGGAGCCACATGTCTCCAGCGTCAGCAGGGTGGCATTTTTCCACCTCCGACAGGCGAGGAAGCTGGCCCCCTCCTTGTCCCGGTGCGACTTGGCCACAGTGGTCCAAGCCACGGTCATCTCGAGGCTGGACTACTGTAATGCTCTGTACATTGGTCTTCCTTTGTCGGTGATCCGGAAACTCAAGCTGGTGCAGAACGCTGCAGCCCGACTCCTGGCCGGGGTCCCGGTTTGCCATCACATCACGCCAATTCTGCGCGAACTGCACTGGCTTCCGATAGAATGCCGGATCACCTTCAAGGTGTTAGTCTTGACTTTTAAGGCCTTACATGGTCTGGGGCCAGTGTACCTGCGGGACCGCCTCATCCCGTATCATCCCACTAGACCTCTGCGCTCAGAAGACCTAAACCTCCTGGTTCATCCCTAGTGTTAAGATCTACCGCTTAACCGTGACTCGTCGGCGGGCAATCAGTTCCAGAGGACTGGCGCCACGATCGAAAAAGCCCGCCGACGTTCGCGCCATCCAGGGTCTCTTCCCATTCAGAAGGGCCTGTAAGACTTTGCTCTTTTAGCAGGCCTATGGAGCTGGATAACTTGTGGTTTTTCCGCCATCCTGTACTAGTGTCTGTTGTCGCTATGCCTGATATGCGACCTATTGTGTTTGTATATGCTGTTTTTCATCATGTTTAACTTTGTGGCATTTTTATTGTGTTTTATGATATACTCTGTTTTTATTATGTACTCATTGGACCTGTTGTGAGCCGCCCCGAGCCTTGGGGGGGGGGGGGGGGTAGACAAATGCGAGGAAATAAATAAATAGAGAAGCAAACTTTCCTGCTTTTCTTTTGCGAAATTTCACGCTCCGAAACGTCTGCTCCCGTTCAGTCCAGGCATCTGAGACGAATCACGAACATACCTCACAATCTGCTCGTGTTTAGCATCATTGCGATGCATTTTCCGATTGCGCAATAACCAGCAAACAGCATGTCATTGTTGACGGAAAAATCTGCTTTGCGCTTGAAGCTTTGCCTGGAAAACTCTGTACACAATTTTAATAACAAGGATGGGGATTTTTTTTTTCCATCACCAAAACGAACTCCGGGAGGTAACTGGCTTGCTCTGTATGGTTTCCCATGGATAATGATTTTTTTTCCCCCCCAGGAAGATCTTATTTTCCATTTTAGTGGTTCAAGATGAAAGGAGGTGAGTCTTTGAGAATGACAGTGAGCGAGAAATTCCTCCAACGCTAAACTAGGGATGGTGATGTATGACGGCAGAAGACATCCGGATCCACTCTGCCGGTAAGTAAAAGTAGACTACGTGGCCGGGAGGGCATTCATTGGTCTGCGTACGAAGTTTATATTCTGCCTTTCTTCCAAAATGGTTCACTGGGGGAAACTTTTATTACGTTTGAATCTTTTCTTTGGTTGTTAAAAAAAACTGGGAAGAGCCATAGTTGAAGACAGCGCACAGACACAGCCATCAATGGCTGTGTATTTATGATGCCTGTCAATCCATGGCGACCCCATGGCTTTAATATGTTTTCTCTAACAAGGAATACTCTGAGGTGTTTTTCTAGTCTAGTCCAGGGGGCCTTTGAAATAGGGTGGTCCGCGAGCCTTACTGGTACACCATGCTCATTATATCCATTTGGGGTTATTGGGATCAATACAAAAGATTTGCTAGGGCTTCCACCCAGATCAGCCCTCCTAAACAAAATCGGTCCGTACCTTTGAAATAGAGCCTAAGTGGTCTCGCTGATCAGGGCGTGGCAAAGGACGCGCCCATGATCTGAGTAATGGTAAAGGGCGCATTCCCCCGCCCGTCAGACAGCATCCGGCCGATGTTCCGCGGCCGAAAAGGAGCCCGACACGTAGTAGCACTGCTGCGGAGACGCCGAGGAGAGCGCCGTGCTGGAGCGCAGGAAGAGGTTGCTCGTGCCGCCGCCGGTGCAGTAAGAGCGCAGGGAGACCCCCGAGGAGGAAGAGGAAGCGCTGAGGAAGCGCAAGGAAGAGGAGGAAGCAGCGCCCACGCGGGGGGAGGAAGAGTAGGAGCCCAGCACGGGGCTGAAGGTGCAGCGGTAGAAGGTGGAGACATGGAGGAGGCAACACCCCGCCCTGCAAAGAGGCCGCCCTCTGACTTGTCCCTTTGGCCCGGCATGGCGCCCCCGATTCTGCCCCTTCTTCTCCCCCCAAATTAAGGCGGATTCCGAGACCCCTTTTGCGTCAGAAGAAGGGGCTATTTCCCCACCCATGATGTTTTTATTTGGGGGGGGGGTGCCAAAATAATGTTCGCTTACCATTTAAAATTACCTTAGACTGCCCCTGGGGCTGATGCTGCTCAGCTCCCAGTATCGGGATCTGGTGCCTTCGGGCCAGGATTACCCATAAGGCCAACCTACGCCATGGCCTAGAGGTGTAAGCCGAGGGGGGGGGGGCGCAGATCACGGACCAAAAAAAATGTTGAAACAAATAAAAACGCAACGCGCATGGAGATGAGGAGGAAGGATACCGGAGGTCTTCCTTTTTGGCACCGCCCCTGAATACCAGCTCCTGCCTCTGCTATTGTTGTGCAAATGGCATATGCGCAGGGGCTCTCGACACTGGCGTCGGTGTCGACAGGAGGAACAATTCTATCCCTCGATGCCGACAGCACCCACTTGCTGGCTCCTTCAGTGCTAGTACAGGAAACGCCATTGCGCAGTCTGCGCATGCCCTAACACCATGAAAGCTGGTTTTCCTCCTCCAACGCAAGGAGGAGACGCCTCCTTACTGGAGAGAGAAGCGCAACTGCCGGCTACGGCACATGCGCAAATCCCAGTACAGGAGAGAAGCCCAACGCGACAAGCCCCGGTATCGGGGAGAAGCGCAGCTTCTGACTACAACGCATGCGCAACCCCTGATACCGGGTAGGACCCAAGTGCCTCAAGCCCCGGCATTGGGGAGGAGGCTCCTCCCCCCATGCCTGCATCCATAGTGCCTGCCGAGAGGGAAACTCCTGTGGCGGACCTAGCAGGCCCGGATTAACTCTTTTTGGCACCCTAGGCCACACATTGGAAGCCACGCCCCCGGGCCGATGCTGAGCATGCGCGTCAGAGGCCCTAGGGGCGGGGCTTCCCTCCACGTCTTCCTACTCATGCCGGGCACCCCTCCTTCCTTGAGTGAAGGAAGGAGGGGCTGGCGCGAGCAAGGAAGAGGCAGAGGGAAGCCACGCCAGAGGCCCTAGGGGCCTATGGTGCTCCGCGCGCAGGCGCAGAAGCACCCGAAGATTGACCTTTAAAAAAAATAAAATAAAATAATTGGGGGGTCCAGATCTGGCGCCCCCTCTCCCATGGCTGCGCCCCTAGGGCGCAAAAAGGTGTTAATCCGGAACTGGGTGCCTTTACCGCAAGCCTATAGGCTGTTAAGAATTGTGGGAGTTGCGGAGACTTCCGGGAGAGCGGTGAAGGCGGCAGGCACGGAAAAGCGGGGGCTCCCGCTTCCAACCCCATAGAACCGTCGGGTCAGAGCTTAGGCTCCCCTCCCCCGGTGAGAGGGCTGAAGTTAGCACATGCCTGCTTTAGTGTATTTCAACGGTATTTTATTTTTAAAAAAACACTGTAGTCATCAAAATCAATGAAGCAGCACATGAGAAAAAGGTGCCATGAAACCCAGAGCATGTCTGATCATGACTTTTGAGGCCCCAAAGATATATCACCCAAAGCAATGCAGACCCTTCCACTAATAGTGAGTTACTGTTTCTATTTCTGCCCAGAGTAAATATATGCACACACACTTCCTTTGGCTGTCAGGCGATTTCACTCCAGGAGGCAAAGGTTGGGATTTTGCAATGCGCCTTAATCCTTCCTCGGTGCTCCAAGTTAGTTGTACTTTTCGATAAACAATTTGTAATCAGGCAACCCAAAACCTGTCACTACAAATCAGGAGCAACTGCAGTTGGGCTGCACCTACACTGTAGGAATAATGCAGTTTGACAACACTTGAACTGATATAATGGTGTTTCTTAACCAGGGGGTCGGGACCCCTAGAGGGGTCGCAAGGAGGTGTCAGAGGGGTCACCAAGGACCATCAGAATAACAGTATTTTCTATTGGTCCTGGGGGTCCTGGGTGGAAAGTTTGGCCAAATTCTATCATTGGTGGGGTTCAGAATGCTCTTTGATTGTAGGTGAACTGTAAATCCCAGCAATTGCAACTTCCAAATTCTGGATAGAAAACAAACAACAACATAACATAACATTGTTTGAGTCCACAGTGCTCTCTGGGGGTAGGTGAACTACAACTTCCAAACTCAAGGTCAATTCCCAAGCAAACCCTTTCAGTACTTTCTGTTGGTAATGAGAGTTCAATATGCCAAGTTTGGTTCAATTCCAATGTTGCAAGAGTTCAGGATGCTCTTTGATTGTGTGTTAACTATAAATCCCAGAAACTGTAACTCCCAAATGTCAATGTCTATTTTCCCCAAACTCCATCTGTGTTCACATTTGGGCATATTGAGTATTCGTGCCAAGTTTGATCCAGACCCATCATTGTTTGAGTCCATAGTGCACTCTGGATATAGGTGAACTACAACTCCAAAACTCAAGGTCAATGCCCACCAAACCCTTCCAGTTTTTTCTCTTAGTCATGGGAGTTCTGTGTGCCAAATTTGGTTCAGTTCTATCGTTGTTAGAGCTCAGAATGCTCTTTAATTGCAGGTGAACTATAAATCCCACCAACTACAACTCCCAAATGACAAAATCAAATCCCCCGCCCCCCAACCCCACCAGTATTCAAATTTGGGCGTATCGGGTATTTGTGCCAAATTTTTTTCCAATGAATGAAAATACATCCTACATATCAGATATTTACATTACGATTCATAACAGTGGCAAAGTTACAGTTATGAAGTAGCAACAAAAATAATGTGATGGTTGGGGAGTCACGACAACATGGGAAACTGTATTAAGGGGTCGCGTCATTAGGAAGGTTGAGAACCACTGGCTAAACACCACAACTCCCCAAAATCCATAGCATTTAGTGATGGCAGTTCAAGTGGGGTCAAACTGTATTTATTCTAATGTGTAGGCGCACTCTTGGGTTGCAGGGGAGCCATAGGAAAATGAATCATTCTACAGCAGGGGTGGGCAACCTACGGCCCGCGGGCCGGATGCGGCCCGGCAGCCTCTTCTTTCCGGCCCAGGAAGAAGGGCATCGGGGGCGGGGCCAAGAAGAAGGGGTGCCGCTGCCGCCATCCCATCGCGGGCTCTGTGGGGCCTGTGTCAGCAGACAGGCCGGAGGAGCGGCGGCTTTGGAGTGCCTGCGATCCTTGGAGGCGATCCGGGCCTGCAGCGGGAGCACTCGGCGACCTGCGGGGGCTGATCAACCTGCCGACCCGGAAGACTTGATCATCTTCCGGGTTGCCAGGTCGAATAAGCCACCTCAGATCACTAATTGCTCCCCCTGCAGGCCCGGGGATGGCAGGCACTCCATAGCAGGGCGATCAGCTGGGGAACGGCTGGGGGCGAGAGCGGACGGAGGCCTGCAGCCTCTGATCGCCTGCTGCTCTGCTCTCCTCTTTTGCGGTGGCGGCTGGGTCCGCTTTGCCGTCATCTGGGCTGGGTCCATTGGGCCATTCCATCTTGGGATCCTTCCTCTCCTGAGGATGTCAGCCTCCATCTTGGTTCGCACCTTGTCTTCTTGAATTTAATTTAATTTTAGTGATATTTATTATTATTTTATAATAATTTTATAAGTATAATATAATAAATAATATAATAATATTATATTATAATTTCAATATATTATAATGTCTATATCTTCTATATATATAAAAAGAGAGTGTCCGTGCGTTGACGCTTATAGACGGGAAAACTATAAGCCCCAGAACCACAACAACCACCGAACACATTCCCACATACATTCAGGGCACAAAAACTCCGCCCTACATACCTTGCAAGACCCCTAAATATGACCCCCAAAAAACCGCCATTCACACCAAGCATTGCGGCGCTTAGTGAATGCCAATGGCCAATGGAGCCGGCAAGGAGAAAGAGGACAAGGCAGAGGAGAAGGAAAGAGCAGCGAGGGGGGAAGGATCGTAGCCTTACCTCCTCCCCCCCATCCCTTTGCCTCCATCGCTGAGGGAACCCCTAGCCACTCGCCGCCGCTTCGGTCGCTTCTACGACTCTCCGGGGAGGCAGCACTGGACCACGGGGAAAACCCCCTCAAAAACTACAACAAAAATGGCGGCCAAACCACTTCCAGCCCGGCCGAAAAGGCTCCACCGGAAGTCGGTCCGCCAGAAAAAGGGTCCGGGCGGCAACTGCCACCCAAAGAATGGCAACCGGAAGTCACGCCCCCCTCCCGGCCAGAAGTGACGCCATGAAAGATGGCAGCCACCACGGAACAGCGGCGCCTATATACTATAATATAATAATTATGTTATTAATATTAATAATATATGAATATTTCTTGATATATTAATATGTTAATATTAATGATGTGTAATATATAGTAACTATAGTAAATAAATAAATAAATAAATAGTGTAGATTAGAATGTAGTTCAGCCTTTAGGTGCGGCCCTCCGTAATATTTTTTGGCTCTTGTGTGGCCCCTCGGAAAAAATAATTGCCCACTCCTGTTCTACGGTGACACCGGTGACTTACCTGGGTTGAACCGATTTAGCCTCACGAATTCCTGGGCAAAAACACACAGAGGAAGTCCCCAATCGCATCTGCAAACAGAATCAACCCTGACTTCTTAACCTGAAAACTTTTTGGGCTGTACCAAGCGTGAATAATCCAAAGGGGAGGATCGTGGCCGACGGAGCCTGCTCTCTCCTTTTTCTTGGCTCTGGAATTTTTGGCTTGAAATCTTTCAAATACGCAGCTGGGAAAGAAAGGAGGACTGGCTTTGGTTCCTTCCTGGGCCACATCTGTTGCAAGACACAACAACGACACCCTGTCTTTGGGAAAATAGAACTTATTAAAAGTTAACCACAGAAGAGTAGGAAGGAGAGCGTGTTGTTCGGTCCTGAAATTCCTTTGCGATCCACGAGGCTGGCATTGGTATGCCATTAATTGGGAAAGGAAGAAAGAAAGAAAGAGGGAGGATTTGCCCGGCTTGCAAAATACCCTTCAGATTTTTTCACATCAATAAACATGTGGTACATAGTTTCAGCATCTATTTTTATGCTCCGTTTTCATAAGGCAACAGGCCAGCCGCATCACTAAAAGATAACAAACATGCCAACAGCGTGGCCACTCAACCTGGATATTCAGAGTTTTTCACTCTCTCGGCATTACTTCGCGAACGAAGATTCTTTAGGAAGGACTCCTCCCACGTTTTTTACAAGCGCGTTGATGACTAAAAAGGCCAATCTGAGATAGGCAAGTCCGGTTGCAGAAAGCACAGCAGAAAGTCTCCTTGGGTGATGTTGTTTCCAAGTTGCGGTTCTTTCTGCGTTGTTGTTTCTCTTCGAGACTCATTCGACGGGTGTTTTCGCAAGAGGCCACAGCATTGTGGATAGTGCGTCTCCATGCCTCCCAATGTGAGGCCAGGGTGGACCATTGTTGGTGATCAACCTGGCCGAGCCTGAGATGTTGTTTCAGGGAGTCCTTATGTCTCTTTTTGGGGGCGCCTCTCTTGCGCTGACCCGTGGCGAGTTTCCTGCTTTGCAACAGCTGCAGAGTTGCTTGGGCTGGAAGTCAGCCTGAAGAAAAGGGAAGTCCTCTACCAGCCCGCACCACAGGAAGAACACCATCATCCCCACGTCAGCATAGGCACATCTGTGCTTAAGTCCGTTCAGCAGTTCACCTCCCTGGGAAGCATCATCTCTTCAGATGCCAAGATTGATAAAGAGAGAGATCACAGATTAGCAAAGGCATATAGTGCATTCGGAAGGCTTCACAAAAGGGTCTGGAGCAACAAGCACCCGAGGCAAAGCACCAAAATCAGTGTGTACAGAGCTATCATAGTGTCTATTCTCCTCTATGGGTCTGAAACATGGGTCACCTATCGCCAACACCTACGACTCTGCGAACGCTTTCATCAGTGCTGTCTTCGCACAATCCTAAATATACACTGGACTGACTATGCAAGGGTTTAACCCATTGCGTCTCCGTGGAAAAGAAATCTAAAGAGGAGACTTGAGAGTCTAATGTTGAAAAGCTTAAATGGCGGTCACACGGAGGAAGAGGCAAGTACGCTGATGACACCCAGCTCATTCTGGGGATGGAGGGCCGGCCCGAATTCGTACCCAATAATTTCCATCGCTGCCTTGAAGCCAGCAGGTTGAAGGTGAATCCGGCGAAGACGGAGACCCTGTGGCTTGGTCGCCCGGGCACTGTGGAGGTTCAGCTTCCAACCCTGGATGGCGCGACGCTATGTCCGTCGTCATCAGTAAAGAGTCTCGGCGTTACACTCGACTCTCAACTGTCGATGGAGACACATATCTCCATCGTCAGTAGAGTAGCGTTTTTTCATCTGTGCCAGGCGAGGAAGCTGGCCCCCTATCTGTCTCAACGCGACCTGGCCACAGTGATCCAAGCCACGGTCATCTCGAGGCTGGACTACTGTAACGCTCTTTACATTGGCCTTCCTCTGTCGGCGATCCGGAAGTTGAAGCTGGTGCAGAACGCTGCAGCTCGGCTGCTGCCACATTACGCCCATCCTCCGCGAACTGCATTGGCTCCCGGTGGAATGCCGGATCACCTTCAAAGTGTTGGAATTGACCTATAAGGCCTTGCATGGTCTGGGGCCAGTGTACCTCAGGAACCACCTCATCCCATATTGTCCCTCCAGACCCCTGCGTTCAGAGACCCAGAGCCTCCTGACGGTTCCAAGCCACAAGTGAGATCCAGCTTCCGACCTTGGATGGGGTGACTCTCCGCCCGTCTCCATATGTGAAAAGTCTGGGAGTCACACTTGAAGCACATCTCCATCGTCAGCGGAGTGGCTTTCCACCACCTCCGGCAGGCAAAGGGGCTGGCCCCCTACCTGTCCTGTCATGACCTAGCCACAGTGGTCCAAGCTACAGTCATCTCAAGATTGGACTACTGTAATGCCCTCTACATCGGCCTTCCTTCGTCGGTGATCCAGAAGCTTAAGCTCGTGGCAGGCCTTCCATCTCGCTGCCACATCACGCCTGTTCTGCGTGAACTGCGCTGGCTGCCAATAGAGCACCGGATCACCTTCAAGGCGACCTTTAAGGCCTTGAATGGTCTGGGGCCAGTGTGCCTAAGGGACCGCCTCTCTCAATACAACCCCCCACGACCACTGCGATCCGAATCCCTGAACCTGCTGGTGGTGCCCAATTGCCAAGCTATCCATCTGTCCTCAACGTGGAGGGCTTTTAGTGCCATCGCACCAGTTTTATGGAACGCTCTCCCCTCCACTATCCACGCACAGTCCGACCTGTTGGCCTTCCGTAAGGCTTGTAAAACCTTCCTGTTCGTACAGGCGTTCAGTCGGTAATTTTCTCTAGGCCATTTACTCTGTAACGTAGGCCGCAAGAGTTATTTTAGAGTGTACCTGTTTGTAAATTTTAATGCGTGGACAGTGGTCCGATATTTTATAGTGTTTTACAGTGTTTTATGGTTTTAAGTGTGTGTAAGATACCCCGAGCCTGTCGGAAGGGGCGACTAACAAATCGAAATAATAAATAAATAAGTCCTACTGCTTGACTGCGATGCGGAGGAGGGTCTTTTCTGTTATTGCCCCGACTCTTTGGAATGCGCTACCTGTGGAAATTTGTGCGCTTCCGAGTCTTCTGGCTTTCAGGAAGGCCTGTAAGACTCTGTGGTTCCAACCGGCCTTCGGATCTTAATTTGGTGGCCCTATCAGGAACTATAGGCCCTCCTAACGCTGCGTCCATTTTAGAACACTTGTTTTAATTTTGTGATTTTAATGTTTTAATGTTTTATACACCTGTTGTTGAGACTCCCACAGATGGCTCACAGACACGCCAAGCTAGTAAAAGTATTTACAGTTTATTCAAACAAAAACATAGCCACAGTCCGGCATGAAAAAACCCACACCCAAAAAAGCCTATAAACAAAACAGAGAAGACGTCAGTCTTTCGTAGTCTTTGGCCTTTATCCCGGCTCGAAGTCTGTGTAATGCGAAGATCCGTCCGAGAAGGAAAGGAGGAGTGCTTCTCAAATTCCAGGAGCTAAGTATACAAACAAACACATCAAAGCCCCCGCAACCCACAGCAACCCCCTTCCACCCATTATACAATACCAAGAAGAGACATGCACTCACAGCAACACAGGAAATGATCAAACGAAACGCGGTAGTCACTAAACATAAAACCACACATTAAAGCCCCAACCCCCCAACAAACACCAGTGTCAGCTAGAGCTGCTATGGCAGCTCCCCAGAACCCAACATGAAAACAGCCCAATACTCACAGCTCGCTGGGAATCAGGAACTAAGACATGAAGAATCAAGAGCACCAGATACAGGAACTAGCAACCCACCAGCAACACTTTGGCCGACCGCAGAGTCCCAAATCCCCAGACCTTACTTTTATACCCTTACAACTCAGAGTCATCAGACTCCCCACCCAAATCTGCCTCAGTCCCCACAGCTGCAGCCCTGGGTGTGTTCCTCCAATCCTCCCACCTTTGCTGAACAGTTAAAGGACCCCAATCCGACTCAACATTCCCACTAGGCCAATCAGGATCACTTGAAAAGCCAAAAAATGAGCTTTCGCTGGACTCAGCATTTAACACATTCCTGACATCCTGCACCAACGCTGAGTCCAGCTCTGTATCACTCTCTTCTGAGGTTAACTCTGCTTAAAACCCCTCAAAAGTGTCATCACTGGTAGGCTCCCTAAGTATTTGTCGGACCTTTCTCCTTTGTTCTGCACCTTCCAAACTCACAACACTTGCAGCTCACTTCCTCCCAGCTGCAGTAATTCTGCCCAAACCTCCCTCTTCAAGTGACATGTCCGACAAAGTATCCTCCTCCCTGTTACTACCTGTAGCAACTACAGGCTCAGCTTGCTCAACTACAACACCTGTTGTGTTGTTGTTCTGCTTGTGTAAGTCGCCCCGAGCCGTACGGGAATGGCGACTAATTAGAAAGTCAGAATAAATAAATAAATAAATAAATAAATAAAATCTTTTCTGCTGCTAGGACACAATGGAGCAATGGATTTAAATGGCAGGAAAAAAGATTTCACCAAAACATTAGGAAGAACGTCCTAACGGCAAGAGGTATTCATTCAACAGTGGAACATGCTGCTTTGGACTCTGTTGGGGTATCCTTCTCTGGAGCCTTTTAAGCAGGAGCTGGGTGGCTATCGGTCAGGAAGGTTTTGGTATTATTTCATGACAGAAGGGGTTAGACTGGATAGGGTCTCCTCCAATTCTAATAATATATGATCTGGGGCTGAAAAATTAATTTATGGAAGTGGGAGCAGTCAGGCCAGGATTACCCATAAGGCCAACCTAGGCCATGGCCTAGGGGTGCAAGCCGTGCCCCCCCCCCCCCCGCAACTCACAGACCAAAATAAATAAATAAATAAAATGTTGAAACAAATAAAAACGCAACGCGCATGGAGATGAAGAAGGAAGGATACCGGAGGTCCTCCTTTTTGGCGGCGCCCCTGCCCCTTCTTGAATGCCAGCTCCTGCCTCTGCTATTGTTGCGCAAACGGCGTATGCGCAGGGGCTCTCGACAAAGGTGTCAACGTCGACAGGAGGAACAATTAACTCTCTCGATGACGACAGCACCCACTTGCTGGCTCCTTCAGTGCAAGTACAGGAAACTCCATTGCTCAGTCTGCGCATGCCCTGACACCATGAACGCTGGTTTTCCTCGTCCAACACAAGGAGGAGACTCCTCCTTAGTGGAGAGAGAAGTGCAACTGCTGACTACGGCACATGCGCAAACCCCAGTACCGGAGAGAAGCCCAACGCGACAAGCCCCGGTATCGGGGAGAAGCGCAGCATCGGTACAGCTGCTGACTACAACACATGCGCAATCCCCGATACCGGGTAGGAGCCAAGTGCCTCAAGCCTCGGCATCGTGGAGGAGGCTCCTCCCCCCATGCCTGCATCCATAGTGCCTGCCGAGAGGGAAACCCCTGTGGCGGACCTAGTGGGGCCACACCAGGAGAGCTGGATGCGGGGCCCTAAGGGGGACGAGCGGATGAAAGGATGGGGGGGTGCGGTAGAGGTTGGCTTTAAGGGGGCGTAATTTCAGAGTGCGGCCTAGGGTGCAAAAAAGGTGTTAATCCAGCCCTGGGGACAGTCATGTGTGATCAAGAAGCACTTCTTTTCCCTTCCATGCCCCATTGGCTTGGATCATGAATTGATTTCGGGGTGCCAAAGGCAAGCCCCCGACTTCTGCAAACTCCATGCCAAATGCTGTTAGCCCCTTTCTTTCTAAGCCCCGCTCCCCTCCCCATCCATTATTAAGCAAATGGCCCTGTGTGGATTGCTTAATAAAATATGAGCTTGTTTCCAGCCGGGATTCTCCCCAAGGCCACATGTTTATTTTATTTTTACTCATTTAAACAATTTTGTTCAGAGAAAGTCTCCAGAGGGAGATTTGGACCTGCACCAGAATCTAAAGCGGCCTCGCTCCTCTTTCAGGTGAGATGATGGAACAGTCTGCGGGCAGGGCATTCATTAATCCAGGTGTGTCTGTATTATCCTTAGCAAAAAGCAAAGGGAATGCGCTTCATGGCTAAGTTCCTTCTCAAAGGAAGCAAGGAAAAATTTCAACCATTTCCTTCCTACCGTGTTTCCCCGAAAGTAAGACAGCGTCTTACTTTCTTTTTACCCCCAAAAGCCCCACTACGTCCTACTTTCAGGGTACGTCTTATATTGACATACCCCGAAGAATTCTTCACCCAGTAGTACCAGTAGTACCACACAGGCCGACCGCGGCACGCCTTGCGCGGCACGCCTCTTGCCTGGCCTCTGATGCGGCACCGCTTCCCACGCCTCTTGCTCTCTTCCCCTCCCTTCCTTGGACGAAGGAAGGAGGGGAAGAGAGCAAGAGGCGTGGCGAAGTGGCGGCGCTGTCACTCTGACGCGGTGCAAGCTTTACCACGCCTCTTGCTCTCTTCCTCCCTTCCTTGGACGAAGGAATGGAGGGGGAAGAGAGCAAGAGGCGTGGCTAAGCGGCGTCGCGTCAGAGGCCTGGCAGAAAGGTGTGCCGCGGAGGTGTGCTGCGGCTGATGTGCCGGTTGCGGTGGCGGCGGCGGCACGGCGGCGGCGTGGCGATGAGGTACAGCTTACTTTCGGGGTACAGCTTATATTAGCCGACCCCCCTGACACCCCGATACGTCTTACAATCAGGGGTGTCTTACTATCGGGGAAACACGGTAGTATCGCAAAGTATTTGCAAACTATGCCATTGTTCAAGCCAATTTTCAATTTGTGGCTAAGTCTGCATAAAAAAATGCACTTAGTTGTTTTGGACAAAAAACAGCATTATCTGCACAGGAACTATTTCTATACAGGAATATGATTTCCCTCGCAGAAATAATACGGCATCGTGTATTACATTTCCTACATAATAATATTTAATAATAGAAAATTGTGTTTTTTCGTACAGAAAAGGCAGTTACGTAAGCCAGTGTTTCCCAACTAGTGTGCCATGAGCGATCATCAGGTGTGCCGTGAGAAATTGGAGAGAGAAGAGAGAGAGAGAGAGAGAGAGAGAGCCCTCCTGTCCTACCAGGAAGCCCTAGCCAGGGCTCGATCCCTTGCCTGAGTCCCGCAAACACAGCCTCTACTCACCACTTGCCTCCTTGGGCTTCCTCCTCCCCTCCGCTCCTTCCTCGGCCTCGGAAGGGTTTGAGCCCAAAGGCGGGGACTGCGTCAGGCGGAAAGAGCCACGTGTGGAGAGAGAGAAGACTCCTGGCATGGGCCTGGGGGGGATCCCATAGCATTCATGCAGTGAGGCACCCCTTGGTCTTCCAGGGCTCAAGGCTGGGGGATCCCAGGATTTGTAGTTTGGGAGGCTCGGGATGGTGTCAAACTACCACTCCTGTGATTCCCTCGCACTCAGGCAAGGCGGGTCAAGGGGCGTTCGGGACACAGGGTTGAGGCACCTTTGAGCAGGGGCCCAAAACTAACAGGGTTTGCTCACTTAAGGCAGGCGAGGGCCAACTTGGGCCCTCCCTCCAAGTGTTTTGGCCTACAACTCCCACCAGTCATATCTGTATAAATTCATATATATATATACCCGCCATATGTATAAATGTATTAGCAACCTTCCTTCCCTGCTTTCCTTCCTTCCCTCTTTTTTTTTTCTTTCCTTCCCCCCTTTTTTTTTTCCTTCTCTACCTGTTTCTTTCTTCCTTCTCTTTGCTCTTTGGTTCCATTCTTCCTTCTCTTTGGTTCCATTCTTCCTTCTCTTTTCCTTCCTTCCTTCCTTCCTTCCTTCCTTCCTTCCTTCCTTCCTTCCTTCCTTCCTTCCTTCCTTCCTTCCTTCCTTCCTTCCTTATTGATGCATAAGAACACAGAGAGAGACCGACAGCTGTTGAGCAAGACCTTCGTGTGTGTCTTTCTGCCATTCCTGCCAGGATATTTATGTTGTGTTCATCGAAACAGGCCCAGGTTTCACACTGAGTGTATAAATACATTTAAAAACATATTAACTATATGTATTACTGTGTTAGAGTGTCATTTTGTGTCATTTTGGTTGGTGGTGTGCCCCAGGATTTTGTACATGTAAAAAATGTGCCGCGGGTCAAAAGAGGTCAATTCCAAAGCAAACCCTTTCAGTAATTTCTGTTGGCAATGAGAGTTCAATATGCCAAGTTTGGTTCAATTCCATTGTTGCAAGAGTTCGGGATGCTCTTTGATTGTGTGTTAACTATAAATCCCAGAAACTAACTCCCAAATGTCAAGGTCTATTTTCCCCAAACTCCATCTGTGTTCACATTTGGACATATTGAGTATTCATGCCAAGTTTGGTCCTAATCCAACATTGTTGAGTCCACAGTGCTCTCTGGATATAGGTGAACTACAACTCCAAAACCCAAGGTCAATGCCCACCAAACTCTTAGACCATTTTATCTTGGTTATGGGAGTTCTGTGTGAGAAGTTTGTGTCTTTCTGCCATTCCTGCCAGGATATCTATGTTGTGTTCATCGAAACAGGCCCAGGTTTCACACTGAGTGTATAAATACATTTAAAAACATATTAACTATATATATTACTGTGTTTGAGTGTCATTTTATGTCATTTTGGTTGGTGGTGTGCCCCAGGATTTTGTACATGTAAAAAATGTGCCGCGGCACAAAAGAGGTTGAAAAAACACTATTGTAAACAATACATATTAGAGTTTTGCATTCGTGGTAAACCTTGACCTGTTTCATATCCCGGCTTTCGGTGGGGGCCCTGATCCATTTTATGGTAGCCTCCTGAAATCGGGAGGGTAGACATCTGTTTCCACTTTAGGCTGCCGATAGATTTTATTATTTATTTACTTATTTATTAATTATTTCAATTTGTATACCATCCTTTCCAGTTGGCTCAGAACAGTTTACAGCATATCGAACTACTAACAAAAAGGCATAAAAACAGTAAAATATAAAACCCGTGGCGAGTTCACCGTAGAGTAGTATCTTTGGGAGGCAGTGGTCCTCCCTCCTAGAGGCATGCCCTGCCCACTATGATTATTGATTATATATTTTGGTCTGTATATACAGCCTATACTTCTGCTAGTTCTCTTTGGACGTGTGAATTTATATGACTATGCATTGATCCAATGAATATATATATGATGTACTGTGCTATTTCGCTTTTATAGATATACTCCGGACCACTTTGGAAACTTTTCATTTTGGCGCATTGGTCGTAAGGTCCCGACGAAGCCACGAAGGCGGAAACGGCTAGACCGTCGACCATTCTGGGTTGGCCGCCCTATGAAGATTTGAGATATGACTCATTAACTGAGGACTATATGTTTTTTGGACAACCCAGAGCCCTAGACTCCACCAAAGGATTATAATTTTCGCATTCGCAATTGTGATTTCCGTAACTGAGTTTCCACTGCAACCGTTTCGTGTATGATAACTGAAGGATATATTATGAAACTTTGAATATTTGATTTCAAAACCACTTTTTGGTGTTTGCGTTCTTCTTGCTTATACTCAATGCTGGTGATCCCTGCTTGCTCAAGGACAGCAACATTCGTCACATAGGTTGCAGAAAGCACAGCAGCAAGTCTCCTTGGGTGAGGTTGTTTCCATGTTGCAGTTCTTTGTGCGTTGTCGTTTCTCTTCAAGACCCATTCGGTGTGTCTTCTCAAAAGAGGCCGCATCAGTGGATAGTGCGTCTCCATGCCTCCCGATGTGAGGCCAGGGTGGACCATTGTTGGGGATCAATCTGGCTGAGCCTGAGGTGTTGTTTCAGGGAGTCCTTATATCTCTTTTTGGGGGCGCCTCTCTTGCACTGACCTGTGGCGAGTTCGCCATAGAGTCGTATCTTTTGGAGGCGGTGGTCCTCCATCCTAGAGACGTGCCCTGCCCAGCGTACCTGTGTTCTCAATAGCATGGCCTCAACGCTGGTGATCCCTGCTTGCTCAAGGACAGCGACATTCGTCACATAGTCGGTCCAGTGTACATTTAGGATTGTGCGAAGACAGCGCTGATGAAAGAGTTCGAGGAGTCATAGGTGTTGGCGATAGGTGACCCATGTTTCACACCCATAGGGGAGAATAGACAGAACGATAGCTCTGTACACACTGATTCTGGTGCTTTGCCTCAGGTGCTTGTTGCTCCAGACTCTTTTGTGAAGCCTTCGAATGCACTCTATGCCTTTGCTAATCTGTGATCTCTCTCCTTGTCAATCTTGGCATCCGAAGAGATGATGCTTCCCAGGTAGGTGAACTGCTGGATGGACTTAAGCACAGATGTGCCTATGCTGACGTGGGGGTGATGGTGTTCTTCCTGTGGTGCAGGCTGGTAGAGGACTTCTGTTTTCTTCAGGCTCTGCAGCTGCAGCAAAGCAGGATGTGAGGCGCTGCAGGGCTGCTTCTGTGTGGGTGACAAGGGCAGCATTGTCAGCAAAAGCAGCTCACATACTAGATAGTTTAGAGTCTTAGCGCAACTCTAATACATATGTGGATTTTGCACAGAAATCGTCCTGAATTGTGAAAATTCTTGTCAGATTAGGGTTCTTTTCATCATAGCTTCTTGGTGCTAGGGAGAAAAAAAACCCTGGCCTCTACCAATCCCAACTGATGCCAGTTAACAAAGAGCGTGCTGTATTTGAACTGGAAAAGGGACCATTCAACATTGTTCGTGGGCGCTGTGTTCGTGAGTGCTGTGCATGTGTCTGCTCCTGGCTAAGTGTGAAATGTGCAGGAAAACTGAAGGGGGGTGGCAGGTGATGCTCTCAATACTGGCAACCCCACATAGATTGAAGCAGGGCCGTAACCAGGATTCGGGGGGGGGGGGCGGAGTTTGGTTCGAGGGGGGGCTGAGACTGGGTGGAAGAGGGTCTACCCTAGCAAACCTTTTGTATTGTTATCCCAATAACCCCATTAATGTGGGATATAATGAGCATGGTGATCAGATCATGATATGAATAAACCGATAACAGTTTAAATAATGTACCAGTAAGGCCTTTTCGCGGACCACCCTGAGAATTTCGGGGCTGAAGCCTTAGCTCCCCGGCTACATGCCTGGATTGAAGCTTTTTCTCTTTGGGCTCTGGCTCTGCTAGAGCATTGATACGCTATACACATAGCCAGGTCTTCCAAGCCAGTAGTAAGGCATTCTCGCAGGGTGTTATCCATTCTATGGTGCTCCACTCAAATATTTACACAAAGCCGTCTGTTGCTGAGTTGTGCTACCATCGGAGGGATTGTATGTGCATGGGATTTAACCTGTGTGGTGGCTCACTAGATGGAGCCATTGCTCAGTTGAAGTCTATTCATGCCGTCACTCTCCCCTTCCCTCTTTTGCACAATATTTTCCATGCAAATTTATCCTGCTGGATTGATGAGCTTTCCATCTGGCAGGTTTCCTTTGCTGCCCACAGTTTTCCTTGGAGTCTCCTTTGCGTGAAGATGCTTACTATGCATCTCTATCATGAGCCAATCATTTATCTCCAAACCTGAAATGTCAGACTTGGGGGTCTCCATGCAAGAAAGCCCAACCGCAGGCAATAATGTGCAAAAATGCAACAGGGTGCAGTCTGTAAGTAACAATACAGATCCCCCATTATGCCATTCTGAAGAAATGATCTCTCAAACGCCCATCTCCGAAGTTGCTTTTTCATTCAGGATGGAAGACCCCACTGTCACTGAGTTTGGAAAATCCCTTTTTTTGTTGGGGCAATGACCTCCAGTACGCTGGTGCTGAGAATGGACGGCAGGCCGGACACCGTACCCGATTGTGTCCATCAATGCCTAGAAGCGATGACTGGACATGACAGTCGGTTGAAGGTGAACCCCTCGAAGACGAAGATCCTATGGCTGGGTCGTCCTGGTGTCAATGAGTGCCGGTTGCCTACCCTGGACGGCAAGTGGCTAAGCCCGTCATCTTTGGTAACAAGCCTGGGGGTCCAATTAGACCCTCTGCTATCGATGGAGACTCAGATCTCCACGGTTAGCAGGTCTGCATTCTTCCATCTCCGACAGGCTAGGCGACTGGCTCCTTACCTGTCCAGGAATGACCTTGCTACGGTGATCAAGGCGACGGTCATCTCGAGGCTGGACTACTGCAACACCCTCTACATCGGCCTTCCCTTGTCGACAATCCGGAAACTTAATGCTGCTGCTCGATTGCTGGTGGGAGCATCGGCAAGAGAGCACATTACACCAATCCTACAGCAACTGCACTGGCTACCAATAGAGTACCGGATTGTTTTCAAGGTGCTGGTTTTGACCTTTAAGGCCTTGCATGGTCTAAGGCAGGGGTGCTCATTATGGTGATCGGGAGCACCTAGGTGATCTTCGGCCCTCTTCCAGGTGATCTTTGGGCCTCACCAGCCGGATGGCGCGCTCCTGCCATGCACGCGCACGTGCGCTCCCGCCACCACCTTTACGGGGCTTCTTTTGCCAAAATGAGGCTTTCGTGGGTGGGCCCTGGTGCTCATCTTGCGACGCACAGTGTGGTGACATGACCGCACATTGGTTGCTGCTGGGAAGGGGGAGAAAGGCGAAGGCACGCGCACGGATAGGATGTGAGGCTGTGGGAGGGATGGAGGGAATGTATGTGTGTGTGTGAGAGAGAGAGCCAAGGAGAGAAGAAAGAAATCCAGAGAACTTTTTCGGATCCTTTTGGCAGGCAGGCGGGCGCTGGAAGGAGAGAGGGAGGGAGAGAGAGAGAAAGAGGCGAAGGAGGCCGGGCAAAGTGGGGCAAAGCCAAGCAAGCCCTGCCGCAAACCCTGCTGCTCCCCTCGGGACTCCCATTCCAAGCCGAGACCTGGGCGAGCGAGCTGTGTGGGGCTGCTTTCTTTCCTTGGTTGGGGGCGAGGAGGGAGGGCTCCGCCGTGTTCCTGGGTCTGAACCCGAGGAGGAGGGGCTGCGGGGATGGAGACTACACTTGCTGCTGCTGCTTGTGCCCTCGCCGCCTTTCTCCGCCTCGCCCTCCCTCGCCCTCGAAGGAGAAAGGCGGCGAGGGCCCATGGGAGAGAGAGAGAGAGAGAGAGTGGCTCTTCAGAGCCGGCTAGGAAGAGCCACCCTCTCTCTCTCTCTCTCTCTCTCTCTCCCCGTGGGCATGGACTGCAACCAGTGGGAGGGGTCCTCCTTCCTGCCAGCCATCCACTTGGGCGTCCTTTCTGAGTGACACCCTTGAAAGGAAGGAAGGAAGGGCGCCCCCCCCCCGCTGCACCTGTCACTTTGGGGAAGCACCTCTTCCACTCTTCCTTCTCCTGCCCAGGCAAGGAAGTCTCGAGGGAGGAGGGAGGGGGGAGGGTGCCGTGGGGAGGCTCCAGCCTCACGTGGGTCCCTATCTCGGTTGAGTTTCCCGGCCCAGGCAGCAGCCAGGCGGCCCCTCTTCCCAGCCCTGCGCCTTCCGAGCCGCCGCCGAAGCCATATCTGGCCAGAGCGCTGGCGGGTGCATCTATAAATACCCTCCTGCTACGTGCGTGGGAGGCGCCTGCTGTGCACGCAAGTAGCAGGGCGGGATGGGGACTTCCTGCTTCAAGAAAGCGCGCAGCAGGAAGGAGGAAGGCAACGAAGACATTAAGAGAGAGTGCGCGCTCAGGCAGGGAGGATCCCCTTCCCGGGTGCGCGCGGCGGCAAGTTCGTGGGCAGGCAAGAAAGAAGCCCCGTGCAGACGGAAGACTGCAGTAGGAGCGTGCGCGTGTGTGCGCGCGCACGCTCACATGCACAACAGGTGATCTTTTCAACTTGATTGTTCATATAGTACCTCACATGATGAAAAAGTGTGGGCACCCCTGGTCTAAGGCCAGTGTACCTGAAGGACCGCCTCACCCCATACGTCCCCCCGAGATCGTTGCGATCAGAAGAACAAAATCTTCTGGTGATCCCATCAGTCCGTTCCTGCCGCCTCTCAGTAACAAGACAGAGAGCCTTCTCCATGGTGGTGGTGCCGACATTATGGAATGAGATACCAGATGGAGCTCATGCTATCACAGAATTAGCCCCCTTCCGGAGGGCCTGCAAGATGACCCTTTTTAAGCAGGCCTTCAAATTAGGCGCCTCTTGATAATTTTATCCATACTCTTGTGTTTTATATAATCAAACTGTTTTATGTGTATTTTTATATTGTTTTATAAAACCCCAAATTCCTCAAAATGATTACCCTGTTACATGAGGGCCAGCACGGTCAAGTCAGATACGGCGATGCTCTCTCGGAGCCCTTTCTCATAACTAATGGAGTGAAACAAGGTTGTGTTCTGGCACCAACCCTATTTACAATCTTCTTCAGCATGATGCTCCAAAGGGCTACGGCAGACCTCGAAGAAGAAGACGGCATACTGTATATATACACTATCCTACTGATGGCAGCTTCTTCAACTTAAGCCGTCTGAGGGCTCGCACTAAGACTCTAAACTATCTCGTCCGTGAGCTGCTTTTTGCTGACGATGCTGCCCTTGTCGCCCATTCAGTAGCAGCTCTGCAGCGTCTCACGTCCTGCTTTGCAGCAGCTGCAGAGCTGTTTGGGCTGGAAGTCAGCCTGAAGGAAACAGAAGACATCAACCAGCCCGCACCACAGGAAGAACCCCATCATCCCCACGTCAGCATAGGCACATCTGTGCTTAAGTCCGTTCAGCAGTTCACCTCCCTGGGAAGCATCATCTCTTCAGACGCCAAGATTGACAAAGAGATAGATCACAGATCAGCAAAGGCATAGAGTGCATTCGGAAGGCTTCACAGAAGAGTCTGGAGCAACAAGCACCTGAGGCAAAGCACCAGAATCAGTGTGTACAGAGCTATCGTACTGTCTATTCTCCTCTATGGGTCTGAAACATGGGTCACCTATCGCCAACACCTACGACTCCTCGAACACTTTCACCAGCGCTGTCTTCGCACAATCCTATATATACACTGGACCGACTATGTGACGAATGCTGGTGTCCTTGAGCAAGCAGGGATCAGCAGCATTGAGGCCATGCTATTGAGAACACAGCTGCTCTGGGCAGGGCACGAGGTCTCTAGGAGGACCACCGCCTCCCAAAGATATTACTCTATGGTGAACTCGCCACGGGTCAGCGCAAGAGAGATAAGGACTTCCTGCAACAACATCTCAGGCTCGGCCAGATTGATCACCAACAATGGTCCACCCTGGCCTCCCATCGGGAGACATGGAGACGCACTACCCACAATGCTGCGGCCTCTTTCGAGAAGACACGTCGAATGGGTCTCGAAGAGAAACGACAACGCAGAAAGAACCGCAACTTGGAAACAACATCACCCAAGGAGACTTTCTGCTGTGCTTTCTGCAACCGAACTTGCCTATCTCAGATTGGCCTTTTTAGTCATCAACACTCTTGTAAAAAGTGTTGGATGAGTCCTCCTTGAATCTTCATTCGTGAAGTAATGCTCTGAAGGCATCCTAGGAGAATTCTGGGGGATGTTGATCAGAGAAGTCACTTCGGGCATAAGGAAGGGGGAAAGGAAGATTTGCCGTGCGAGGCTGGCTGTTTTACTATGCACTAATATAAATCATGGCAAATGCCCTCCCGCTGAACTCGCAGGAAACCTCTTTCCCTTCATGTCGTTGCAGAAGATTTGCTGAACCACCATTTGTCATTGGAAACATTAAGTCAGCCCCAACTGCTAGGAAAGGTATCCTGCAGTGTTCGTCTCCCACTGCGGTTATGCGCCCTTCTACGTAAATCAGGAGTGTGCTAGCATTTCTAGGCATGGGATGTTTGTGTTTGTGTATGTTAGAATCCACCCTCAGTGCCCTCAGGGAGATAGAGAGGAGTACAAATAAATAATAATAATAATAATTATTATTATTATTAGGGTGGATTCGATGACGCTGGATATCATCTCAAAATCAGGAAGAAGGGAAGATGATGAGGATGAATTATGTCCTGCATCTTCCCCAAAACTGGGAATCAGGACAGCATTCATATTGAAACAAATACACCAATGTTTAAACAAATACAAAACATCCACTAGCCCAGTGTTTTTCAACCTTTTTTGAACCTTTTTTCAACCTTTTTTGACATTGACAAAATCCTGGGGCACACCACCAACCAAAATGGCACAAAATGACACTCTAACACAGTCATACATATAGTTAATATGTTTCTAAATGTATTTATACACTCAGTGTGAAACCTGGGCCTGTTCAGATGAACACAACATAGATATCCTGGCAGGAATGGCATAAAGACACACACAAAGGTCTTGCTCAACAGCTGTCAGTCTCTCTCTGTGTTCTTATGCATCAATAAGGAAGGAAGGAAGGAAGGAAGGAAGGAGGGAGAGGGAGGGAAGGAAGGAAGGGAAGGAAGGAAAGAGAGAAGGAAGGAAGGAAGGAAGGAAGAAGGGAAGGAAAGAAGGAAGGAAGAAGGAAGGATGGAACCAAAGAGCAAAGAAAGGGAGGAAAGAAACAGGTAGAGAAGGAGGAAAGAAAAAGGGAAAGAAGAAGGTAAAGAAAAAAGGAAGGAAAAGAAGGAGAGGAAGGAGGAGAGAAAGAGGGAG